>BMAO01025387.1:0-20444 GCA_019973975.1 Trichonephila clavata
TAGAAATTAAAGATACAAATTCGTTTACAAAATTCTTTTAAATTTCTTAAAATTGAATGCTGAAGCACGTATAAAATACTTTGTCAATGCAACAGTAAAATTCAAACATTTAAGTTAATAAAACTGAACCGTAAAAAATATGTTATACAAAATTTATAAAAATATTTTGTTAAATATATCTAGCAAAAAGTTTAAGTGAACATTTCGTATATAAATATAATGCGAATTTTTAAAAGAGAAGAGCACTAGAAATTTTTTTCCCCTTAGAATACATACAAAAACTTAGGACTTCTCAGACAAGGGCGGCTCTAGGGTCGGACAACCGGACCCATGTCCGGGGCGGCATTTGGACCAAATTTTTAAAAAATACCTATTTTTCCTCTTTTTTTTTTTGGAAAGGAAGTTAAAGTACACTATCTAGGGAAAAATATTCAGAACGAGATAATTTCTCTTTATATGAGAATATTAAATTACACATTGTTCATAAAATTAAACAAGCTAAATATTATTCGATAATTTTAGATTGCGCCCCTGATGCCAGCAAGATCGAAACAAATGACATTTATGGTAAGGTATACATGTATTAAAAAATCTAACTCTAACGAAGTTTTTTTTTTTTTTTTTTGGTTTCCTTTCAGTTGAAAGATTAACTGGAAGAGAACTTTCAAATTTAATGTTGAGAAACTTAAAAAAAAAATTAGGGCTAAATTTACTAGATATGTGGGGGCAGGCCTGATGTTGACCGACGGAGAATCATTGGATGTAAACGCGCTTGATTGAGCAGATGAGAAAATGTCAGTTTAAAAAAAAAAGCCTAGTTGAAGTTTTAAAATTTATTTCTGTTTTAGAATTTGCTCCAAATCTTGCTATTGCATTTATTTTACTTTCTTTGCTAATAAGTTTGGCAAGTGTAGATATTAGTTTCTCAAAATTAAAATTAATAAAAAATTTCTTACAGTTCACAAATTTTAAAGATAGATTAAATGGCTTAGCTACATTGGCTATCGAACATGAAATAGCTGAACAAATTGATCAGAAAGTTTTCAGAATTAAATGTCAGAAAAAAAAACCAGTGGTAATTTCTTATGTTTTAGTTTTTAATATATATATACATATATATGAACTGTTAGCTCTCTTTTTCTTCGCAAGGAATATTCAAGTTTTATAGGTGTGTATTTATGACCAATTTTATCTTTTAATAATAGTTTTTTTTTTTTTTACTTTGGCGAGAGGGGCGGCATTTTTCATTTTTGTCCGGGATGGCAAAATTGCTAGAGCCGGCAGTCTCAGATAATATCAATTTGATTATAATGGGCTTACAAGGGGGCAGTCATTTCAAAAGTTTTTTAAGTACCACCAAATGTCTAACGGAAAATATTAGGGGCCCCCTATAAAGTCTGGTTTTAAGACCCAAGCCGGATCTTACAAAGGATTACTTATTTGACATCATTCAGGCTATGGGCCCCTTGAATCCTGGGCCTCCCTGAGATGCGGGGGTGTACTTTACGCCATTGAGTACCACTGACATCTCTTTAAAAAATATTAAATATATTTTGATAGATTGAAGTATTAAATAAATGGAATTAAACTCATTAAATTTGATGTATTGTGAAAAGTAGAGAAAAATAAATTAGCAGCTCGCATCAATAGGAGGACGTTTACTGCAACGACCATTAATTAAAAAAATTGAAGTTAATTTATTATTTTCAAGTCAAAATTTTGTTAAATTTTGCTTTAGCAATACTTTTTAAAAAGTATTGTTTTGACATTACCTGTTTTAGGTGAAAGAAATTTTACTAAATTAAAAATTATTAACCATTACTTGAGAAATAATATGATACGAGAAAGGCTTTCAGATTTGTGTCCATCATCTCTATTGAATTAGAAATATCTGCGAAATAAATATTTCACCTGAATTATTGACAACTAGGTGGTATTCATGAGCTGATATACATTAAATCCTTTAAGACTCAAAATATTCAAGTTGCCAGGTTGTCATACTTGGGTTAGTTTAATTTGACCTCAGATTTGAGATTTCATTACTTCTGTCAGTCGCCAATAGCATCGTGTCACGTGTACGCACGATGTTAATAAATAATCAATCAATGGGAATTCGACAATTCAAATAGAACTTATTTTATTCCGATTGAAAATAATTTAAGGTATTGTACTTTATTGATTATTAACGTCGCACTCCACAGCAATAAGAGGACTAGAAGTCATTTTTTTTATTGAAGACATATAACATAATACCCGCGTAAAACAAAAGTATCACCCTGGGCTTACAGAAGTAAATAAAACAAACAAAATAAGATAAATAAAATAAAAGTAAATAACAAAACAAAATAATGAAATAACAAAACAAATAAGTCAGAAATAAAATGGCTTAAACTGAAATAAGCTGAAAAAATTTGAAGGTCAGTTAATTTTAAGAGCATGCTGTTTAAATTTCTGGTATTTTCTTCCTTTCTTTAATTTTGAACAAAAAAGGATAAGATATTCAACACTGCTCACCAATTATTATGCGCAGTAAGGAATGTGATTTTATGCAATTTGTTATAAAAAAAAGTTATCACAAGACAGTCTTTACGAAATGGTCGGAAAAAATTATTTCGTCAGAAAGGGTGATCTGAGCGCGTACATAATGTTCCAAATAGGGACAATATTTTCTTTAGTCTGTTTCTTGTAAAACGATTTTTTTTTTGGAATATTAACTGAGATTTCAATCCCCCGCTTGGCTGTCGACTTTACCAAGAAATCAGCCCTTTCTTGTCCAAAAATTCCTGTATGGCCACGAAAAAAAGTAAGAAAACACTCGAATTTTAAGATTCTTCTACATTTCCACAAGAATATTATTGTGATTAAATATTTTGCAGAGTTTCCAAGGCTAGTGGTAATAACTCTCGCAATTTTTAACTGCAGTCAAATGACGAGAATGCCAGTTGATTTCGCACCCTACTCTTCAAAGTTCCATACCCCGCCAACGTGAGTACTTTCAGCTTCCACAGATTTAGTGTGTATCAGCCATTTTATACGATAGTTCTTCAGTGGCACTAGGAATCTGATTGATATCCGACAGAAACAACAGTGGCCACGAATTCCTGATCACTATTACTTGGAATTGCTTTGCTCGCATTTTATAGAAACTTATGTTTGTTCAGATGTTTTTATTCTAATCTTTTTTCCGGACATTTATTCTCCTCACTCACTACCGAAACGTACTTAGATAAGGTTATTTCCTCAATGTTATTTGTATTCATTTTCTCAAACGTTATTTCCTTCTCTTATTTGAGGATAGAGGTATGTTTGTGCATGTTACATTATTTATTTTTTTCAATAAAATTATGCTGAATAGGTGATACAGAATTTTTCTAAAATACTTTTCAGTAAAGAAGATAATTTAGACGTAATAACACTGTACATTTCTTTATTATTATTACTTTTTCTTATCGTTAAATTGTTAAAAAAGAATTTCGATGCAATTGCATACTGATCCATATCACAGCAAATTGTTCTGATCAGGATACCGCAATTATTGAAATTTATCTATGTATATGTAAGGATAATTAAATTAGATCTAAAATAAAATCCCCTATTTACCACTTAACTTTTATTTTCCGCAACATCTTCGAGTCTTAAATGAAACACCCAATTGCTTCTCAAAAAAGATATTCCAAACATAACATTTTAATCCCAGCTGATTAAATTTAACAGTCTTCATATGCACGCTACCACCTTTCACTTTCAAATCAAAAACATAAACTGAAAAGGGTTTTTTAACAGTTATGAACATTAGTCAAAATATGAAAAATTCTCTAAAGAGGCGGCACATTAGGTCTTCGCACGCGGGCGGCCGACTCCCTAGGATCGACCCTGTAAATGGTTTCGCAAGATTGGCTATCGAACATGAATTAGCTGAACAAACTGATTTTAAAAAATTGATTAGAATGTTTTCAGAATTAAAAGTCAGGAAAAAACACTTGTAGTCTTTTGTTTATTTTGATTTCGGTTTATTTTTGTGTTTTAGTACTTATGTATTGTTATTCTGTCTCTTTGTTCGAAAAATTATTCAAGTTTTGTAGGTGTGGATCTGTAAACAATTTACCTTTTTTAACAACTTTTTACTTTGGGTAGAGGGGCGGCATATTCCATCTTTGTCCGGGACAGAAAAAGTTGAAGATGGCTAGAACTTTTATATTATTAATCACTGTACAAAATTCATTCTGTTTCTTATTTCATACTCGTTGAAGATTCTTAATTAAAGCTGTAGATCTTTCAAAATGAAATGAATGGTTAAAAAAAAAATGAAATTCTAAACTAATGATTCTCAGTTTAAGACAAGAAGATGACCATAACTGCGGAGCATCAAAAATAAAATAAAAATAAATTATGTTAGTATGACTTGATATAACTACTCTTAAGCAACTATTTACACTTGAAAAAATTCATTTTTATTATCCTTTATAATATAATGAATCAATAGGCCGCGGTAGCCTAGTGTTCAAAGTAATGGACTCGTGACTGGCGAGTCATGTGTGAGTTCTAGGCTAGTACCTCTGAATACCCACCCAACAGAAGCGGCCGATGCACGATAAATGCGTCGAGGCTCAAATGTTCTCCTGTTGATGTGGTGTGGAAGTCGGGAGATGGGGTGCCAGCTCAGGTGTCGTTCTCGTTGCTTGACCATGGTTCAAAATTACGTGGTCTGTCACCAAAAGCCTTTGTGTAGCTGAATAGTAAGATGTTAATATATATATTCAATCACTCATTCATAATAAATCACCATCTCTATTTAATTATATTAAGCAATCACAGAATTTATTCAGGCGTTATACACTGCTGTTTGATCGGATCAACTTGTTAAGATTTATTAAAAATGATGTTCATTGAATTGAAAAACAATCATCCCGTTTTCAGTGAAATTATGCATTCTTTAATTTAAAGGTGTCCTTTTCATATAAATTGTCAAGTGATTAAAAGTGAAAAAGGAATTCAAATACCTAAAATTTTCCTTGCTTGAAAATTATGTATCTTTAATTGTGGTTTAATACAGCTAGTTAAAAGATAAATCTCTCTCTCTTTATATAGTTTTTATAATCACATAATTAATATGTATATATAAATATTGGGTTGATCATTACTTGAATTTTATTTTAGATAAGCGTTTTCAAGATTTCACTTTAAGACGAGTTTTTTTTTTAAAGGCTCAGAGAATAGAAATATGAAGGACTTAAATAGGAATATTTGATTCAAGTGTAAACTTTTCCTAATTGGAGTGAAAACTATAATAAAAAGTCAAGCAAATCTAATTCTAATGTTATCCTTTATTCAATATTGGCTATAATCTGTGAATAAATCTAAAATCGGTGCTAATTAAAACATTCAATTTTATTTTACAAAGAGAGATAAGTGATTGTGATGTAACATTCTTTTTCGGCACTTTCACATTCTAGAATTTCCTTAGTGATTCAATATTCAGTCTTTAATAGTAATAAAATGTTTTTAAAATCATTTTCCGAGTTTTTGATATTTATATAATATTTTTAAGTATTTATTATCAGAAAACACTGAATAAAAAAATATAAGGAACAATTAAAATTTAAAATCATCATTATCTAAGTGAAAAAAAACACCTTTTATTTTTTTTATTGATATTTAAATTACGGAAATTGTAATTTTGGCTGTGATTGTACTTCAGTGTGATTCAAATACAGAAAAATAAAGTGTACTAAATAGAAAACCTTCAATTTCATTGAAAAGATTTTTTGAATCTTTTATAGCTTGTTTAGAGAAAAATATTATTCAACTACTTTACACAGATTATCAATTTAAAAGTGCTTTACTAAATGAAACAAATGATTTATATATATATATATATATATATATATATATATATATATATATATATAATAAATTTTTTCTTAAGTTGATACAGCACAAAAAAGAAAACCAAGTAGAATTTTAAGAAATGAAGAAATTTCGAAAGTGCATTAGCATACATTGTAAATGTATAAAAATAAGAATGCATATGCAACGTAAAAAAATGAAAATACTTTTACAGATGAAAAAATATAATAAATGTATAAAAATAAATCTCAAGATCTTCCAGTTTTTTTTCTTTTCTTAATCTGTTTTGAAAGATGGTGAAAATTTTATATGTTATAACTTGAGAAAAATTTATTTATATCCCTTACTGCCTCCTTTTTAAAAATCTAAAATTGTAAAAGTCGTGTTGTTTCCCTGTTTTGGTTGTTAAAAAATTCAGGTTTTATTTTCCACAATTTTTTTTAAAAAAAGAATAGCCATTTCCCCCAAAACTTAAAGTTAAAAAAAATTAAAGTAATGAAAACGTGAGAAAAATAAAATAATATATATATATTGTACAGTATAATTATATATTCATTTCCAAACTACATCTCAAAAAAGAAAAAATTATTTTTAATTGTGCAGGGAAAAAGAGAGGTTTTTGCAGAAACGTCGAATTCCCCCCCCCCTCCCGGGAGTTTAATGTATTACTACGCGTAATTCTCCAGCGTAATAATCTTGCATATGGTCCCTTTATTTTATTGCTGATCAATACACTGAATCCAATAGTTAAATATTAAAAAAAAACCCGAAATTTCGGAGATATTTATCGGATAAATTTTAATAAATAAGGTGTTTTTGAATTCTTTTTTATAATCATCAGACAAATCTTTGAAAAACATGCCCAGCCTTTCCAAAATTTTTATTAAATCCCGTCAGAATTTATTAAAAAATGTACAGCTCTTTCTAATGTGAGATTGTTTTGATCGTTCCTGAGTTCCTCTCAATTTACTATCAAGCAAATTTTGTCTTGTTACACACATCCGAGCCTGTTTTGTATTTCGTTTTACATATGTTTCATTACTGAAATTAATAAATGCATTTCTTTCATTCATCTCACAATAATTGAAATATATCATTAGAATACTAAAGTATATTATTGCGAATCTTTTATTTTGCAGCAATATCTTCTTAAATTTCAAATAAAACCCTCCCAAGATTAATAGTTCTACGGAATTTCATCCTTTTAGTAAAATAAAATATTAGTATAATAATAAAATTATTTTAATGCATTTTTTTAAAAATCAGAACGATGTGATTGTCAAAAAGATCACCAAAGAAAAATAGAAGTCTTTATGCAAGTTTGAATAAGAGTAATAGTAGCAATTGAGACAGACATTAACAAACTTTTTTACGAGGTCCAATAAAAAGCTATCTTTCTATTTTAATGCGACTGATTTAATCTATCGATGTAAGATCGCTATTTGTTATGTGAAGCCTCAATTCATCAATTAGCTGCAGGTTTTATATATTTCTGAAAGTCTTCTAAAGTTAGCACATCTAGAAAATTAGTTGAGTATCAAGCATTATAAAAATAACTAGCAAAACCAAGAACTAAGTTATATTTTTATCTGAAAACCCTCTTAGGATTCTAGTATAACTTATATGGTTGAAGGAAACGATTTTGATGAACTTAGCTACAACAGAATCATTTATTATGGAAAGTAGCAAAGAAATAATTGACTTGCATAATATTTCTAGAATTTCAAAACTGAATGAATACTTTATACCTTTTTTTTAAAAAAAGAAATACAGTTTCCTAATTTTCTTTACAAAATATGTACTGTTAAACGTTTTTTTCTTAAATGTATTTATGTTGCATGTAAATGTTAAAATTTTAATATAAATAACTATGCAGCTAATGATTGTTTCCTTATGGAATTTGTAAAAATTATGAAAAATCAACTATACAAGGTTTTTCGATTTAAGAAAAATTTATTACTTGTACAGCTTTGACATAAGATGGAATGCACCACTCTTTAAGCTACTTTACTGCACAAACCATTGTATTTTTCAAATGGTTTTGGATTATACCTACTGTATTAAAAAGTGTTGTGTAACTAATATTGTTGACAATCTTAAAAAAAGTAGACAATTGATTGCTTTTAAAACTAAATAAAATATTAACTTGTATTGCATTTCCCATCATATAAATATTACTTACTAATTAATTACATTACACAATCTTTAATGCTTTAGAAAGTCTTTCACAACTGTGATGCAATTATAATGTATATGTCACCACAGCTGAAAATCCCATCTAGCACTTTTTAAGATCAAAAAGTCATTCAAGACTTTCAGAGATGTAAGAATATTTACTTCATTCATCTGGTTGATACACAGAACACATATAAAGCAACCTGAAAAACTATAACTATTTAAAGTATTTATAAAACAAATTGTATATCAAAAACTGGTCCATTTCTGGACAAAAAATAAACAAATCCTTATTAGTACATCTATACCATAAAAAAGACAATCACATTATATCATTACTTTCACTACCACTTTCCTCATCACCCATGAAATGTAACATATGAATGAAATACCTGTTTCTAAATAGGCAAGGCGGATTTTCAAGGTCTATACTTGTATACCAAATAGAACAAATATTAAAATTTATTATTAAGAGTTATTTACACATAAATTAAAACACATTGCTTACTTTAGTATATACTTTTACTTGTATTGATAGCAAGCATTAACATCACCTGATTCTCTATATATTTTATATTAAACACTTACCTGCAAAAAGTATACATGTATTTTCTAAATTCGTATGTTCCAAAAGCAAAATCAATTTTTTTGCCTAAAATTTTATTAAGAATGAATGATATAAAAAATTACCATACTCCCATCACTTTCCAAAATTTGTGTGGTAACATTCAACTGCAATGGAATCTCTATCCTGCATGATTTTTAAATTATATGCTTCTAATATACTGTCATAAAGCCATTTGTGACAAAAATTTGGTCATTTTTGATAATTACTTACCTCCTCATCTGATATAAAAATATACAACAACTTTAGCCCATAAAAACATAGCTAAATGTCTTGGAAAACATAAAACAACTCCACTACAAGCATATATCAGGTGTTAAAGATACAGTTAAGTTTTTTTTGCAAATAGTTTTTGAATTGAGTAATGCTGACTTGCCTGAGCTTGAATGTTTTCTTTCTTGACAACTAAATAAAAACATTCCAGAGTTTTCCTTTTTATATCCCCAATAGTTGGCTTAAATATTTGCTGCTAGTTCAAATGCTGATTGGGAGGTAGGTACATGAGGATCAGGTAAATAAAATTCTTTAGTAATTACTTTTTATCTTTCTTTTACTGAATTGCATGTGTAGACAATTGTTCCTGAACTATTTTACTTTGCAATAAACAATTTAATACTACAAGTAGAAGTTCAGTCTCCTGGTTTTTCTTATGTCATTACATATTTATTTGGGGGAAGACCCCACACCACACTTTCTATCTGAGATATGGAAAGAAGTATATTCAACATTTTCAACAACATGGAATCTCTCAAACAATTTAAGAATGAACTTAATATGTTTACATGGTGCATGATTATCTGAGCATTCACATGTATACCAAGCCGAACAGGATAATTTTACACACCTGTAATGGCATTGATCACACACACACATAACCTCTTTCTGAAATGCTACCATAATCTTTTTAACAACATAAAATACATCTCCATTAGTCTGCGATTTTACATACCAAGAATTTGTTGCCTGGTCATAAATATCTGTCAGGAATCTTCAATTCATTTTGAAATGGAAATAGGTTGTGAGGATATAAACTGGGGAGAGTACCATTTAAAATTCTATAATGTGCTAAATATGTGTCATGCTGTATTTTCAACTAACTATCTGCTTGACAGTTAAATTTTCTTTAAAAAATAATTGGACATTCATGTATTGTGAATAGATTAACAATATATATTTTTATCAGTATTGGCATGCAGAAGTATAGATGATGTGACTTATACTATTAGTAGGCTGAATTACAATAATTATCATCAAAATATTTATTGAAAGCAGGCTTTTTATCAGTCGATGCAATTTTAAAATTTTCCATTATTTGTTTACATCTGATTGAACTTATTCCTTCCAAATGAGCTACTAGAGAAATTTCCCTTCGCATTTCAAAATTGGAAAACAAGATCATTTAATCATTTCTTCCAAGTGCATTGAAGGCGTAATGCAATTAATTTTTAACTGGGCACCCTTTCGCTCAGAATGTTGAAGCACAATACATATTTCCTGTATTTAATTTATTAATAATAACATGAGCAACAGAGTAAAACATTCCTTATTAGTCTAGTACAATTAAACTTCTATTAACCGAATACATATTCTAATACTGAAGATTTTTCAATACCCACTTCAAGATTAGCTTTTTCTTTTATATGTCTAGGAAGCTTCACATGTTAGCAAATGTGTTACATATCTAAATCTACAATTTCACTCATGATATGGAAAAGGTTAAGGGAAAGTTAAATCTCAACATATTGTGTAGATCTTTACATGTGATTCGTATAAAATTTTTTGCAATAGATAATACATTCCAATAATGATTTTTTTCTTACTTTAATTAAATAAATGTATTTTCTTATTAAGAATAGTGTTATTACCTTTGGTTGGATCCTAGCAGGGCACCCTTCTTTTACGAGAACACCTCCAGAAAATTTATATTTTCTATTATTATTCTCACAATCATTTAAAAATTTAGCCAAACAATTTACCTCATATATTTACGCTAATTTTTCATAACAATCAATAGAACTTTCGATTTAACGACAAGAAAAAGTTTTACACTCACGAGATCCGCCAAGGGGGCAATCACCCAGCAGGAACTAAAAAAATAATGAATCTACTACAATGGTAAATACCTGGAAATTTTAAAACGTATTATTAAAACATTATAAATAATCAAAGCATAAAATTTTTACATTCACGTGATCGGAGAATCGAGCTTTTACGCGGCAGAAGCTAGAAAGTCGATGAACGGAAAATGTTAATTACATCAAATCAAAGCACAAAATAAAATAAAAATGCAATATAAAAAGAGTAAAATAATAATAATTCAAAATTATGAATCAAAGTTTTTAGTTGTTCACATAAGTTAGAAATTCCATAAATCAGTAAATATGTTAAAATGATGGAAAACTTAACAGGAAATTGATACAATATAAAAACTGCAAAAAAATGTAACAATCAAACATTATAATTCAAAGTTATAAAATACCTAATCAATAAATCTCCCCGCTAGAATTTCATATACGAACCTTTCAGCACGAGCGCTATAGCAAGAATGATTTTAGTAGGTTCAATTAAGCCAACGATGAACTTGGCGATTTTCAAAAAGAGGCCAAAAATATCAAAGTAACCCATCCTTGTTTGTAGATTATAGGAATAGGTGCTGCCAACGAAATTGCGCATTACACGTCCGGCCTTGTTTGTTCCTTTTATCTGTCACTATCGGTTACATATAGTTGGCCATGGTAAAAAGATTGCTTTTCCAAATGCACCCCTGCAACCTGAAATGTTTGCTTTGTTAATAGCAACATTAAAACTGGGGGTATTGAAATCGTTTGAGTTGAAACGGTAGGTCAGTGGAGATACTTGGAATTCGAGGTATAATAACACTGTATATCCCTTTTCATGACATATGTTAAAATATTGGCACCAAGTATATTCTGCATCAGTTTTGTGATCCAAAGCCTCGTTCCTTTACATAGTCGAGGAGCATCGAGATTTTGCACATAACTGGTACATTTAGTTTTAGAGCGTCTTCGAAATTTCACAAATTTGCTTTATCCAACAGATGGCTTTGTTTGCCTCTCTGATGACGCCAAGGAAGATGAAGCATGTTTTCTGGAAACTTATCGTTACTATAGCAACGGGGTGTGGTTTAGAAATGATTGACAGATGTAGTCGGTATGAGAGCGCATGCGCTCTTTGAACCAGATCGAAGAGAGAAAAAACGTGTCAGCAAACGGGGAGGGGAAAGAATGTGAAAGAGTTTTCTACAAATAGTTTCAACGTTTGAATAAGGTTCTATCACTGTCGCACAAAATCGGGTGTGGAGACATTTTTTTTTTGAAAGCCGTGCTAGTGGATCGGTATCAAAATGTGCATTGCACTTCTAAGTATATATAGTTCTGAAATCTACTCAAAAATACATTTTTCTGCAGAAATGATGAGGCTAATCGGTCTAGATTTATCGGAAAACATAGGATATATTTGCTTAATTTGGGTATAATTATTATGTGAGTTTTTCCCATTCATATGGAAAATAATTGAGTGCAATACATTTGATATTTTGTCACATGAATTATTGTATTTCAGGGTAGACCTTTGAGCATAATATTTTTGAGGGAATTCTATTGTAGAATTTTACTGTTTCCTAGTTTCGGATGACATTTATCCCTTTTTGTGGAAATTGGTATTATAATTTAGAAATCATGTAATTCATTTCAACTTTTCTATAAAATCATCGTTATAAGGCTCCAGATTTTTAGGAAGAAAACGTTCAAATTATCTCTTGACAAATACATCTACATTGTCTTAGGTATCATAAACAATGCCCATAAGATTAAGAAGGGAAACGAAATATGGGTGGGGGTTTTAATTTTTCGACGAAGAATTTGGTAGATCTTCATTTGAAATTTAGAAAAAGTTTTTTTTTCTCGAGTTTTAGGGGAAATTTGCTTTATTTATCTTTGTTACCTTTATTTACTTATCAATCTAATTCTCTTTGTTTGATAGAAATATGCGAAATTTTAATAAGTTTCTTCCTGCTCATATCTCTTAGATACAAATTGTATTTGAAATTGTCATAGAAGGATGCTTATTATGGAAATAAAGCTTCGATTTGAATCTTTAAGAAGAAAATGTTATTTTTCTTAGAAAACAATAACTAGGGAACTTTTTTGTCAGTCCTTTTTTAACAGAATTCCATTACAAATTAAACTATTTCCAATTAGGGGCATAGTTACAGCGTATCAATGATACGGGGCCCCAAGCTTTGAGGGCGGGCACCCAAATGTGTAAGCAAAAAATCGCAGGGGTGGCCTTAGTGAGTGCCCTCAAGGATGATACAGGGTCCACTCAGGACCAGCACCGCCAGTGTTTTCAATACTCATGAAAATGTGACACAAATTTCACAGCCTTCAATTAAATTATATATTCATTGAATTAATTTTCAAGCTTCCTTTTTTTATTTCTTACGTGCAACGTTTTCAGAATATTTATTGTATATAGTCTGCGTTTGTACTCTCATAATGTTATTTTTAGTGTCGCCAATTATAAGCGGAGATAAAATCGGTGCATATTTGTGATCGGCTCTTTTCTTTTTAATTTTTACTGCTTTGATCTCCTTTTCTAGTGGCACGATTGCGATGCTTAAATTCCCCAGAGGAGCGGTGAGGAGAACAGTAGTGCGCTTTTGAAATCTGATGTTACTATCAATTCTTTCATGAAATTATCTTCACAAGACTCATGATTTACAGAGGAAGTTCTTCAGCGAATTCGCAAGCATGTTTATTTTTGATATCCAAGATAACAATCATAAAGTCCATCGGGCTAAGAAGAGGGAAGGGATTTTAAATTTTTTGAAGAAAAATTTAGTATATCTTCAGTTGAGACTTGAGGAAAAAAATAATTTCCGAAGTTTTATTTTTGTAGAGAGAAGTGGTGGAGGGAGACGATATATATATATATATATATATATATATATATATATATATATATATACTAGCTGTTACCCGCCCGCTTCGCTGGGTATTTCATGATGTTTTATAAATTTTTACTGCTTATATATATGTATAAATTATTGATATCTAAGTCCTAGCATTAAGAATTCGATTGAATTGAAAAATATACTTAGACCTGTAACTGTCACCTGTTGATAAAAAAAGAGCAGAACTCATCTAATTTGTATTTTCTAAAAATTTCTAAAATTGAAGCATAGAATGATGTTTGCTCTTTCGTAACTCAAAAACCAAGTGGATTCCCGCAAAACCAATTTTCGGTGGATCTCTACTCCGTAAATTGAACATGCAAGCCAAATTTCAAGTCTAAATCTAACAGAAAAAAGCAAAAGTTTTACTATAAATATCCCCGTAATCCCGTTGAGAGCCGTTTTCCAAAATTACCGCTCTTAGCGGATTTCAATTCAACAAAAGAAAAATGCAAACCAAATTTCATTATTATAGTCCTTGAAGCTCGAAAAAAGTAATTTTTTTGTCAATACGTCCCAGTAACCCCCTGCAACCCCCCAGAACTTGATTTGTTTAAAATTTATTCTTAGTGGATCCCTATTCAACAAAAGAAACATGCTTAACAAATTTCAAGTATATGGGTCTAACAATTAAAAACAGGAATTTTTTTTTAACTCCTCTTGACCCCTCGCAGACATCTTTGGGGGTCAATTTTCATTTTACTCTTTGTTAGAGGAACTCTATTTCATGAAAGGAACATGCCTACCAATTTTCAAGCAGGATGATTAAGTAGTTTAAAAATGGAAATATTTATCGATTACGCCTCTTAATCTCCCGAAATTAAACTTAGTAGTTGATATTCGCGAAACCCATTTTGTAGCGGTTCTCTACTTTACGAAAGGAATCTGCTTATCAAATTTCAAGACTGTACGTCTAACAGTTTGAAAATGGGGATAATTGTCTATAACGCCACTTGAGCCCCCTCAACGCCACTTCTGGGTCTGTTTTCACAAAACCCATTTTGTAGGGGAATTGCACTCTATGAAAGGAATCTGCTTACCAAAATTTGAAGACTGTGCGTCCAATTAATTAAAAATGCAAAAAAATTATCAATAACGCCCTTTGAACCCCCGCAACACCCCTTGGGGTCAATTTTCTCCAAACCCGTTTTGTAGCGGATATTTACTCCATGAAAGAAACATTCCTACCAATTTTCAAGCAGGTAGGTCAAATAGTTTAAAAACGAAAATATTTATCTCTTACGCCGCTTATTCCCCTGCAACGCCACTTAGAGATCTGTTTTCACAAAACCTTCTTATAGCTGATCTCTACTCTATGAAAGAAATCTCTTTATCAAATATAAAGACTGTGCGTCTAATAGTTTAAAAATGGAAATAATTATCTATAACGCCCCTTAAGTCCCCTCAACGCCACTTGGGGGCAATTTTCACGAAACCCATTTTTAGCGTATCTCTACCCTATGAGAGGAATCTGCTTACTAAGTTTCAAGACTGTACGTCTAATAACTTAAAAATAGGAATTTATAACGCCCCTTAAACCCCCGCCCCCACAACACCCCTTGGGGTCAATTTTCTCAAAACCCATTTTGTAGCGGATATTTACTCCAGGAAAGAAACTTACCTACCAATTTTCAAGCAGGTAGGTGAAGTACTTTAAAAACGGATATATTTATCTATTACGCCCCTTAATCCCCCGCAACGCCACTTAGAAGTCTGTTTTCACAAAACCCGTTTTGTAACTGATCATTATTCTACGAAAGGAATCTATATATATCAAATTTAAAGACAGTGCGTCATATAGTTTAAAAATGGAAATAATTATCTATAACGCCCCCTAAGCCCCTGCAACGCCACTTGGGGGTCGATTTTCACCAAACTCATTTTGTAGCGGATCTCTACTCTCTGAAAGGAATCCGCTTACCCAATTTCAAGATTGTACATCAAGTAGTTTAAACATGGAAACAATTATTATTAAAGCCCTTAACGCCCCGTAACGCCCCTTGCGTTTTGAATTTCGGAAAATCCTTTCTTAGCTGATGTCTACTCTATCAAAGGAACATGTCTACCAAATTTCAAGTCTGTAGGTTGAATAGTTCCAGAGATTTCGGGATTAGTCAGTCAGTCAGTCAGTCAGTGAGTGAGTCGCTTTTCTGCTTTATATATATAGATACGTGTATAGTGTATATAGTGTAATAAAAATGGAAGAAACCAAAAAAGTCAATGGACTAAAAAGGCGACCTATTATGATTTCTAAAGCTGTTACTGAATTAAGACCAGCAAATTTGGGTTATATATCTATGTATCTATATATATAAAGGAGAAAAGCGACTCACACCCACTCACTGACTGACTGACTAATCACGATATCTCCGGAACTATTCAACCTACAGATATGAAAATTGGTAGGCATGTTCTTTTCATGGAGTAGAGATCCGCTAAGAACTGACTTTGCGAAATTCGAACAGCAAGGGGCGTTACGGGAGTTAAGGGGCGTTATAAATAATTGTTTTCATTTTTAAACTACTGGAAGTACATTATAGAAATCTGATAAGCAGAATCTTTTCATGGAGTAAAGATCCGCTGTATAATGTGTTTTCTGAAAATTGACCCCAGATGGCGTTGATGGGGCTCAAGGGGCGTTCTAGATAATTGTTTTCCATTTTTAATTTAGTAGACTCACAGTCTTCAAATTTGGTAAGCAGATTCCTTTCATGCAGTACATTTCCTAAAATGGGTTTTGTGAAAACAGTCCCCCCAAGTTGCGGTTTCCTGGTTCTCAAGGGGCTCTATAGATAATTATTCCCATTTTTAAACTATTAGACGTACTGTCTTGAAATTTGGTAAAAGATTCCTTTTGCAGAGTAGAGAACCGCTGCAAAATGGGTTTTGCGAAAATTAAACCACAAGTTTCATTTCGGGGTATTAAGGGGCGTAATGGATATAAATATTTCCGTTTTTTAAACTATTATACCCACCTGCTTGAAAATTGGTGGGCATGTTCCTTTCATGGAGCAGAATTCCATTAAAACGAAATTAAACCCCCAAGGAGGGTTGAGAGAGGTCATGGGGAATTATGGGGAAAAAATACCGTTTTTGAATTGTTAGACCCACATACTTGAAATTGGTTAAGCATGTTTCTTTTGTTGAATAGGGATCTACTAAGATAGTATTTTAGGGAATCAACTCCTGGGGGAGCATGGGGTTACTGGGGCGTATTGACACAAAAAAATTTCCTTTTTTCGAACTACAAGGACTATAATAGTGGAATTTGGTTTGCATTTTCCATTTGTTAAATTGAAATCCGCTAAGAACAGTTATATTGGAGAACGTTTCTCAACGGAACTACGGAGGGAATTGATAATAAAAACTTCGCTTTTACTCTATTAGACTTAGACTTAAAATTTGTCTTGCATGCTTACTTTATGGATTAGAGTTCCACCAAAAATTGGTTACGCGGAAATCCACTTGGTTATAGGGTTACGAAAGTACAAGCATCCTTCTATACTTCAATTTTTAAAATTTTTAGAAAATACAAATTAGAAGTCCTGTTCTTTTTATATCAAGAGTCGAGAGTTACAGGTATACTTATATTTTTCAATATAATCGAATTCTTAATGCTAGGGCTTAGAAATTGATGCAGCGCTCCTAATACTGCTTTAATTTAACATCTATTCTGATACTCAGGTTCGATTATTTAACTTATGTCTGCATCATGATATTGGCTAGTACTTTAAATCATAATTAAAGACAATGCAAAACTAATGAATTACTCGGATTAAAATAAAAACAAATTCGTTTATTACATTTAAAACGCATTACGAAATTAGAACTTAGATTAAACACTATTAAAATTTAAGAATAAGAGAACTATGAACAAATATTAAAATTTCACTTATCTGAAGCGGAGGCGAGGCGATGGGAGGCCGGCATGGTGTAAGAAGTTACGTCGTTATTCTGGCTATTCAAATCATTTTGTTTAGTTTAATCTGCCGAGAAATGTCTCGGCTCCTGTTTTTAAGTGAGGGCAAATTACCCCTTTTTGCATCCGCGAGCCCTTTGGTCTCGCCTAGTCATTGGTCAGGAACCAAGCGCAAAGTTACAAAACTCCCGACTCTTCTCTAAATTTATGAGTCCATTCAACTTTCATGACCATTGACATCCCGCGCTGGCACTCCTGGTTTAGGAATCCGGCTACATCCTGTCAACAATAAACAAGGGGAATACACAAATTACATGTGTCTTGGGGGCCATCTTCAAACCCGATCAGCATCTAAGCCTTCCAGCCTCCAAGCCACCCATCAATATCAATAATTTTTATATACCTATATATATATAAATATTATAACTATTATATTTGTATATTTATATACGTATATAAACAGTATATATTTATAAAACGTCATGAATTACCCAGCGAAGCGAGCGGGTAACGGCTAGTATATATATATGAGTGTGTGTGTTTTGTAGCACTTTTTGAATTCCGTTTTTTTTCTCTCCTTGATCTTTACATCTATAGTTGGGCATGGTACGCTCTAGAAAAAATAATGGATTGTTTTAAATATGTTACTAGTTTGAGTAGTGATGTTAAGGCTACACAGTGCCCTTTTTAAAGACAGTAATATTGAAAGCAATTTGTGTTTTCTTTTTAGATTACATTATTAAATTGATTCTTCAAATAAAAAAATTTTTACCAGTCTTTATTTTAAAAATTACAAATTTTTCTTGTAAAATACTCAATTTTTAAAGTTTTTTAGTTATTTTCAGTGATTTCTGTTTCTTAAGATTATTGAGAGCAAAAGTTAGTATGGAATGGAACATTTCAAACTAATTTTCCCTTCTAAAAATTCCTTGTTGAATTTTAATAATTATTTTTACAGTTATGGAAAAAATATCAAATTTTTTAAAACTATTAATTTAAGATTTTTAGAAAAAATAACTAGTGCTCTCAGACCGAAATCCATACTAACTTTTAAAGATCATATATATATATAAATTCAACAAAAAATTTTCAATATTATCTTGAAAAGAAAAAATCTTTGGGAGAAATATATCCTCAAAATTCAAAAGTCTGAGAAAAACACAGTTAAAGTTTCTAAAGGCATAAAACAAAAACTAATAATGCCTCTAAAGATCTAATTAAAAAAAATATTATTATCCAAATTATGTACACTGTATCAAAACACTACTTTAATTAAATATGTTATATGAGGATATATTTTTTTTTATATTTAAAATATGTTTTACATAAAATTGATAGCATTTGTTATATACACTGGTGTGCAAAAATTAAGGACGAAGTCGAAAAATTAGCATATCAGCTGAACGAAGAGGCAGAGTGGACAGAAAGACCAATCAGGAGATTAAGTGAGGTGATGTACGGTAGCACATGCGCAGATATGCAGGTAGACGTAATGGGGGAGTGTCTGAGTAGTAAAGCATGTTGTCGGTGTAAGATTAGTATTTCTGGCAAAGAGATTGCACACCGTATAGCAGTTAAAATCACACCGAGTTGCTGCCTCAGCGAGAAATGGCGAATAATCAATCTGTTAGACGACATCTGGATGCTTTTACCCGAGGTCGAATCATTGGGAAGTTGGAGGAAGGTCGCAGTGTGACAAGTGTGGCTGCATAGTTTGGAATTGCTCACAGCATCGTTTCACGACTTTGGAGACAATTTCAAACTACAGAAACAGCTATCCGGGGGTTCAGTAGTGGTCGTCCACGAGGAACCACACCCGCAGATGACCGGTATATTGCCTTACAGGCCAGAAGAAACAGGCGGCAGTCAGCGGGAGAAATCGCTAGACACACGACACAGGCGACTGGACGACCGATATCGCGTTTTACCGTGGCCAGAAGACTGCACGGTGGTGGTCTGTTTGCACGACGCCCTGTATGGTGTGTACCTCTAACGCCTGCTCATCGGACAAGGCGTTCTCTGTGGTGCCGGGAATACCGGAATTGGAGAGACAATGAATGGGGACGAGTACTCTTTACAGATGAGAGCAGCTTCAGTCTGAGTAGCGATTCTCATCGCATACTCATCTGGAGAGAGCGGGGAAGCCGCAATTATCCCTCGAACATCATTGAAAGGGACAGGTATGGAGGTGGCGGTGTTCTCGTTTGGGGAGGCATCATGCTTGGTAGTCGTACAGACCTTCACATCTTCGACGCAGGTTCAGTCAATGGGACCCGTTATTGTAACGAGATTCTTCTTACATATGTGCGTCTTTTTAGAGGCGCTATGGGTCCGCAGTTCCTTTTCATGGACGACAATGCACCATGTCATCGCACAGTAGCTGCCGAACAGCTCTTAGAGAGTGAGGATATTGAACGTATGGATTGGCTGGCACGATCTCCGGATCTCAATCCCATCGAGCATGTATGGGATTTTCTAGGCAGACGCTTGGCAGCTCGTACCTTACCACCAGTAACGATTCCGGAGCTTCTATTGGAGCTGCAAGGCGAATGGGCAGCAATGCCTCAACAACTCATTGACACCCTCATTCTCAGCATGGGCAGACGCTGTGAAAGCTGCCTAGCAGTAAGGGGAGATTATATCCCCTACTAAAGACCGGATATTTCTTGCTGGACACCCATCACAGGGATGTTTCGGCCTTCAGTCGCATTGCGCTCCATGCTACTTTTTCAATAAAGCTTCTTTTTATCCCTCTGATTTCTCTTTTAGTAAGTGTTGCTTACATTACTCATGTCCTTACGTATTGGGGATTTTACGGTATTAAATGTGTTGATTTGGAATACTTTTGTACAAAGTTATATTGAAAAAACCATCTCGTCCTTAATTTTTGCACACCAGTGTAT
>BMAO01025388.1:0-75353 GCA_019973975.1 Trichonephila clavata
TCACAGTTTTAGGTAGTCGGGTACCTCAAGAGTAAAGGTTTGGCTTTGTAAGGAAATCCACATAAAAACCAATGGTGTTACCAGTCCTTAGTATACTTCTCATCATATCGAGTTTAAGGCGAAAAAAACGTTAAAATTATAGAAACATGAAATGATCCAGAAATTTTTCTTTAATTTGCAACAATTTTCAAGAAAATGTCCACGTTAGTCATGAAGTAAAAAGAAATGCAGCAATTTATTCTAGTCAGAAGTAAGTTCGGCGAGGCGAAAAATAAAAGTAGAAAGAAAATTAATGTAAAAAAATATTTTTTGTTATATATATTTTTCTCATATATTCAAAAGAAAGGAGACTGAATGAATCGCACACATACGCGCAATTTGATCTTAATGCTTAATGAATTATTTTATGTGAAAATAAACATCCCCAGCACTCAACCTTATTCAATACATCCTATCTATTCTACAAATACTGCTACGAAGCACAGATTATCACGTAAACACATTTCAAACTCCTTGACAAAAACTGATTTGTAGAGCGATTCTGTTTCACAAAAATGCTATTTTTTTATTTATCCAGAAATTATCAGTTAAACATCTTAGCAAACAATTTATGCCTTAGAATATACATTATACTAGCATTATAATTAAATGTTATAATAACTACTAGACGGGATTTATAAGAAAACATAAAATAATTCTACCAAAGGATATTTAACGTGATTATGAACATGTGAAATTCAATAAATTCGGTGTATTAAAATTCGATGTATGTTTCCAAACTCGAAGGAAAATATTTGAGGAAATTATTTTCGTTTCATTATATCGGTTTGAATAACATTTTAAAACGCATAACGTGACGAATAATAAAATGTTACGCGTAGTTCGTTAACATTTGAAAAATATTTTATAATTCCAGAATACGGTTCTTTAAATTGCTTGATTTGTATAAAACATACAAACTAAGCAATTTTTGCATCAATTGATTGATGTGTTACATAAAAAGCGTAATTATGAATTGAAGAAAAAAAGAATTAAAACATTTACTGTGAAGCTACTATGTTTACTTCGAGAACTGTTTTTTCCACATTCTCTTCTTTAGATAATTCTTTTGTCAAATGATATTCACGTTTAAATGTTTGCATAAAATAGGGGATTTTGCCAAAATTACGCTCTGATTTCGTCAATACAATACTTCACAACAGAAACATAATAGTAGAGTTATCATGCCTAATCAGAGCAAGAGAAATGAATTCGATCGTTTTTTATAGAAATATATTGTTTCAGTTTTATTAAAGTTTGAATACACTTTTCAAAAATTATCGTAAGAATTTAGTACTCCAAAAATTATTAATATATGTATAACTAATTTAGGGCATGCATTCTTTCAACCAACTTTCACCGAGACAGGAAAACGTGATTATGCAAATTAGTTTAATATATATATTTTGTATTCACAGTTTTGACTGTTAGTGAGGTGAGAATTGAAGTTTACTGAAGTGAGGATAGCTCGGATGTGAAGTGAATTAATGAGAAGCGAGCAATCCTGCAGTAGTAAGTCAACAGTGTAGGACGTGTGAAATTGGAATCTCTAAGAGGTGCTCAAGTCAACTATTAGTGTTCAGGCCTCGTCAAACGGATAAAGAATTGCAAGAGTTCTGGTACTGTGCTCATATTTAAATATAAGTTAAAATTTTTAACGTGCGTTCGAGGTAAAAACGAGCTTGTATAAGTTATCGTTGGAATATAATTCAATGATCGTATATATTATCCCCACGCTATCTGTCTCATCTCAGTCTTCTAAGTGTTAATCAAATTTATCTTAATTGGATTTTTATTGTATCTGTGTTGAATATTGTGACAAATAAACAATTTAGTGAATCATGTTGTCTGATCAATTAGTTCCTCCCACACATCTAGCCGGGCTAGAGGGAAGAAGGAATAATAATTCCTTACACAAGATTACTAACAAAAAATAAATTAAATTTGTTAGTTTAATAGTTTTGAAATATTAAGTGCTTTCTAGAGTAATTGAGAAATGTTGTTGAAACAACTTGTAATTCTGAACTACAAGTTTCCTTCTTCCTTCCATTTTAAGTCAGCTCTATTTACTCATTCTTCATCAGTGGACATGATGCCAGAATAGAGGGGGGGGGGAATACTACTTTTATGGGAAGGGCTTACATTTGCAAAACACGTAGAGGAAAGCGCGACGGGGTTAATCTCTATGTAAAAAAAATTAAAATTAAAATTCTTCTGTGTGGGGGGGGGGGGGTTTGACCGACAAACTCCAACCACCGTACTAGGCGTCTTACTCACTAAGTATGTATAGTCTTCCTTTGTTAAAGTTTAAGTATAAAGAGATTATATCTAAATTTTCAATTTAAAGATGAACAAAATATATTTACCAATGAGTTACTTAAAGAATTTTGATATACTATCCAACTATAGTACTATTAATATAAAAACGAAATACAGTCGACTCTTAATAATTCTAAGTTGGAGGGACCAATGAAAAACTTCGAATTATCAAAAGGGTAAGAAAATTTTTCTAACTTTTTTTAAATTTTAAACTATGTAATAAAACAGCAACTGTACATACGTATAAAATTACTTTAAAGTACTTTTAAAAAGTACATATTATACAGTATAAATATTAAACAGAAGTTAAAAGTCCTGATTAAATAATACATTTATGTAGTAATTCTCGAACAGGACTCTTTCACGTCCCATTAAATCTCTTCCATTCCTCATTGGAAATAAAATCGTTTCGCAACCGGTTCCTCAGACACTATCTCCAACCATTGGTTCTTCAACGCAATATGCAGTCCGGCCCATGCTCTATTTTCGTGTCATATGCTATAAGTCATACAAATGAGCCATAAATTTTCATGTCAGTCCAAGCCTAGAAACACAATCCTACGCATCTCTTCTTCACAATGGCGACCATCCTTTTCTGAGCACATGTGTAGTAAGGCACGTGTTACTACAGGTGCGACCAGAACTGTCCACATTAAGAAGAAAACAATGAAAGTGTCTTTTCACCTGAGGAACCGGAAAACTCAAAGAATGGGTAGAGGGCAGATGGTCATCAAAGGGCTACGTTACAGAGGAGGCATGTAGTTACAATACAACACAAAACATGCAAGTTCCAACCTGTTTGCTACAAGACTCCAGATAGTAAGTGTTCGAATTGTGTAGAGAGTATTATAAGATAACTTTGAATTATTGCGTTGTTGTAATTTGTCCAACCACAGATTCGGAATATTGAAACTTGAGTGTATTAAAACGTATTGTTTAGTTCGAAATATCAAGAGTTTTTCTAGGGGCTGAGCATATACTTCGAATTAGCGAGAGGTTCGTATTATCGAAAGTTTGAGTTAGCGAGAGTCGACTGTATGTCACTTATTGCACTCAGTACACAGTTTTTTGTTGTTTCTGATGCCACCTGTCTGACGGTCAGTAGTTGACAGTGACAGTCAGGATTACACATGTTAATTAATGTTAATTATATTGGAGTTGGCTTGTATCCCTAGCTATATGTGAGAACTCAAGCATTATATAATAAATAGAAGAATGTTATAGAAATATAAAAAAAAGAAAATTTCAAACGCAGAGACAGCTGTTTTAAAGTTTATAAAAAAATTTGAGATTATAAAAAAATTTTGAGATGATATAGCATCAAGAAGAAATTTTTTTTTCATTTCTGGAGATTTATTTTCTAAACGTTGCGTATTACTATATATTCTGATTATCACCTAATTTTTACAAAACTTAATTAATATCACATGTAATAACAAAATATACTTTTGCTCACTATTGAAGAGCCTCATTTGTATAACTAACCCCATATTGGAATCACATGTTTTGAAAAGAGCCTGCATATAACTTACCTCTGAAGTCATCAGAAGCAGCATGTCTATCTGTCCTAAAAGTAATGTTCTGGCACAGAAGATGAAACTGGTAAGCATTAGAGTACTGAAACAAGAATTTTTTTTTAAAATCTCTTCGAAGAAATAAATTCCACTAATTGATTATTGTCGATTTTCTTTTCAATGCTTCTCTTGTTTTGTTTGAAATTATTAATGTTTTATTATATATAAATATCAATAAAAAAAATCACTAGATGTACGTGGCGGATTTAGAAACTATTAAAATTCAAAACTGAACTTTACTGTTTAAATGAAACTTAACTAAAAGAGAGTAAGAAATTATTTTTAAGTATTTTTTTTACTCAGGTATGTATTTCTAACAATATAAGAATGCTTGTAAGTCTAAAAGAGCAAAAAAAGTTATAGCAAATAAGCTTGCAGTTATTTCTATGGTAAAACGTAACTCAACATAAAAAGAGCGATATAGTGATTATCATTACAAAAAAATTTATATATATTAAAATAAACTTAAAGGAAGGAAAACAGATTTAAAAAAAAAAATTTTTTTAATAATTCAAAACTAAAAGTTCTTCTTTTATAGTCAAAAAAGCAAAGTACAAAAAGCGTGAAAATTCATTTTATTAAATAAAAAAAATTATGTATTAAATTCGTATTGTAATACTTATATTATACTATGATGAAATTATATGATTGTACAATCTTTGCTTATTAATAATGTTACTATACTTTAGTATAATTTCCTTTTATCACATCAAGTCTAAATACTTATTAAAATAATTTATAATTCCTGGTTTTTATTTGCTGTGTACTAATAATTTTAATCCATAAGGTCAAGCTTGCAAAGTTTTAGTTCCAAATCTGCAAATAACTGATTCCATTTTGTTCCTTCTTTTTTACGAATTTAACTGATTCTCTTAATACTTCATAAGAAAATGGAATGGAGAAAGTAAAACAACATTCATATTATTTGATGCAGATTAAGATATTTATCCAGAAAAGTTATGGATTTTGTAAGAACTTCTCCGTATGGTTGTTTTTTTTGCCATCAAACTTCTAAAATTTGCCTTATTTCAAACTTTTTTTTGGTCTTATTATTCAATTATTCTGACAAAAAAAAAAGGATTGATTTCAGAATAAAATTCTGGAATGTATACTGAGTAAAGCAAAATTATTTTGACCAACTGACGCTTATAATGGAAATCAGAACTTAACTTATAACTTCAAGAAGTTGCCACAAGAGGGTGAGATAGCTATTAAAAGGTAATGTAGGAACAGTGAAGCATTGATTGCACTGTGTTGCTGGCAAAGAAATGGGGGGAAAACATGATGTAACTGAGTTTGAATAGGGATGATTGTAGGCACTCGAAACGTTGTAATTAATATCAGCAATTAGGCTGCAATTGAGAAGTTTTCGAGAGTATAAGTTGTTAAATTTACAGCGAATGCATTACTAAGCAGAAAACTGGATCTCAACGTTAGACCTGTAGTCTCCATAGCTTCTGAATACTCGCTCGAAAAGAGAATTGTGAAAGTTATCCACTCCAACAGAAGGGCAATCGTACTTCAAATTACGAGAATCAAACAGTGAGCAACTGTGAGCCCCTCTGAAAGAATTTTTAATTTGGATTACATTGGATAGGTTTTGGTAGCAGATGACGTGCTCGAACGCCTCTAATGTTGGCATTGAACAACAACAGATGCCTCCATTACCCAAATGAATACAAGGGTTGAACAATAGATGACTGGAAAAGGGTTAGAAGATTCAATGAACCGCGTTTTTAGTTATACATTGTGAACAGCAGGGGGCGAATATGGAGGAAAAACAAAGCTTAGACCACACTCACATTTCCAAATCTTTTCTAGTTTGTCGCAAAAAAAATACACCCTTATAAGCTATGGTAGCCGACGACCTGTTCGAAAGTCTCTACTATCAGCCTTGAACAACAGCAGACATCTCCAGTTCGCAAAGAAGCACAAGAATTGGACTGTAGATGATTGGTAAAGTGTCATGGGGTACGGTGAATCGTTTTCAATTATAACTTACGGATTGTATTGTGCGAATATGCAAGGGGAACAAACGAAAGCATGGACCTATCTGTATTTTAAAAATTCTTCAAGCTGGTGGAGGCAATATTATGGTTAAAGTATGTTTTCTTGGCATTGCATGGGTCCTTTGATTGGTGTGGAAAAACGTTTGGATACCAAAAGGTATTCAAGTGTTATCGCAGAGGAAGTGCATCGTATTATGTTAATGGATGGATAATTTTTGCAGGACAATGCTTCTTGCCATACAACTGGAATTAGCTGCAGACGGTTCAAAGAACATGCAAGAGACTTTACCTTTCTTAATCGGCCTGCACTATCACCAGATCTCAATCCAATAGAGAATCAATGGAATAAGATCGAACGGGGCATCAGGCAGTTGGATCAAGTACCATCCAATTCGAAGGCACTGGAAAGTGCAATTCATCGAATTATGGCATCAGATTCCTCATATCACCTAACAACTTCTCATAAGTCCATGCTAAGAAGAATCCATACAGTATTAAAGGCAAAAGGTGGTTAAGTATTGGATAAAATGGCCACATATTTTGGCTACTCAGTGTATATTGTTGTCAAATATTGCATGGAAAAAATTAAATTTTTATTTGCTTTTAAAAAAAAATATGAAATGAATCTTACTCTTCAGTCTTCAAGAAAAGAAGACCAATAAAGAGACAGGTCAGTAAATAAGAAGCACACAGGAGTTTCTTCCTGTCGATGACGTCAACCAGTAACATGTAAACAATGAAACCTGAAATATGAAGCTGAATAATAATAATAAAATAATACAATTAATCAACATTTTAATCCAAAATAAACTCAATATATTTATTAATTATTAAATTACATTATTTATATTAATTTAATTTTATAGAATGATTTGGTACTTATGTACGATATCATTGACCAATTTCATCAACTCAAAAAACGTCACCAAATGCAGTGATATGCAAACTGCTCTTGTGCATGTTCAAGCACAATAATCTTGTTCGTGCATGCTCAAAAATAATAACATTGTTTATAATTTGTCATATTATTCCCTTATTTTGCTGTTAAAATGATTAAAATTTGGGATCTACTTTCTACGGAAGAAAAAGTAGAGAAGTATTTCAAAAATATGGACTAATACATTAATTACCGAAAGGCTATGGGGTTTTGCAAAACAGCAAATGTCACGGAACTGCAAGACAGCATTTAGATTCGTTTTTATACAAATGTATAAGGTGTCATCTACATAAAAATGACTCATTTGCTGCGATGAGTACAACAAATGAGATATGTCATGCAAAATATTAAATAGAAATAAAAAGCATTAAAAGTAGTGATACATAAAGAAATGGTTGATAAAGCACAACGCTCAATTTTTATTAATTAGTTCAATTGTCAAAGTAACGGGATTATTTTCTTTTTCTTTCATGGTTATATTCAATGTTGGAACATATATCATTGTTCAATTTATATTAATGATGCAAGTTCGAAATGTGATGCCACTGAATAATCAAATCAAATCAAAAGTTAATGAAATATAAAACGTCTTGGTACCTGGAAAATCTAAGGCATTTGTCCACAGGATCTTGACGAATTCATCGCCTGTCACGTTCTGCATACATCCGACGGGTTTGAATAAATCCCCCATGAAATTGCTAGCTGTTGAATTTATTGCCTCTGCAAAGGAAATTTTTAAGTTGAATGAAATAATTATCTAACTTACAAAGCTTTGAGAGAGATATCGAAGTATTCTAATGGAACTGTAAGGAGATTTTTAAATTAAAAAATATGAAAATATGGAAAATAATTACAAAATTCGTGAATATTTTTATTGGAAGAAAAAGCAAGCATATTTACAGTACATGAACAACGCTCTAAAATAATGTTCTACAGTATTAAAAAGGTGAATCGATTTTATATTTATTTCGTAGTACCAGTATATGATACGTATTAATTTATCTTAACAATATACACAAAAATTTAATTATGTTTGAATTTATTTTATATTTTTGCTTTATAAAATACATTTTTTTAAAAATAAATTTACTTACTGTTATCCGCCACATCGCCTATGTAATATGGACTCATTGCATCTAAAGAAAAGAAAGCAATCGCTGTAGTCAACCTAAAAAAGTGGGGAAAACCTAATATTATATAGGCTTTTATAAATTCCTAAAATGAAAACTGCTCGCGAATAAATTAAAAGTTGAATATCTCGTACTGTCAGAAGAAGAAAAAAAGAAATTATTTTCTCCTTACTTTTTTACATACACTATTGAAATTTTCAACGTAATTCATTTGCAAACTACGAAATTCGGAAATAATGAATAGCACGAAATATCGCTTATCCTCTTTCGAATCTATGTTTTTAGATATTTTGCCTTGATGAAAATTCATGTCTGTATTGTGAACGATTTTTTTTCATCCTGCAGTTTGCACATGAACGTCGCATTTAAATTACATGAGGGTTATTGATATTGGATAAATAAACTAGGAACCAGGTTCTTGTGATTAAAAGTATGACTTAACAAAGAACTTTAACTACCAAACTTCTATACTTTAAAACTTTTTAGAGAGAACAGTAAAGTATCGTTTATTATATAATTTCTTAGCAATTTTTATTTTTGAGTCTGGGCAATCATCGTGTTGAGAAACTGATGCACATTAAATATGCCTTGGCTCAAAGTCTTCATGTTTGCCTGGTGTAGAAGGCATTTCTTATTTTCATATGCTTATAATTTTTAAATTATGATTATATTTTAAACATTTTACCCTTTTCTGAAGCCTCATTCCTTTATAAATAATGTGTAAAAGATTCGAATTATTTAATTTTAATTTAAAAGAGTTATATGTATTTTAATATTGTTTATATTTTCAGCCCTCCAGAAAAAGTTAACACCCCTGAGACCCTAAATCATTTAATGAATTTCATCTGTCCGTTCGTTTCTTCTACGTTACTTGTCATCTGTTAAATCATTTAATGAATTTAATCTGTCCGTTCGTTTAACGTTACTTGTCATCTGTTATATCATTTAGTGAATCTCATCTATATGTTCCGTTTCTTCAAGGTTACTTGTCATCTTTTAAATCATCTAATGAATTTCATCTATCTGTTCTGCTTCTTTAACGTTACTTATCATCTGTTAATAAGCAAATACCGCCAATTTCTATGCTACATACTTTACAAGTTTCATTTACACATACATACATATTGGTGATCAATTGCTGCACCATGAAGACTGCACACGACAAACGTCAAAATGAAAAACTCACACTATGAAACATACAGCATGCATGGACACTAAAGCACTTAGCATTTGGACAACATAGGTAAGAGTAATGACATCTATTAATATTAAATGGATAACTGTACAGTAGATCTTTCGTTCGGAAGTAATGTTTCGGCATTGGTTGTTTGCGTAATGGTTGGGTTGTTCGTTTTCAGTATATGTTGGATACTATATAAACACATTTGTTCCAAGGATCATGAAAATCAAGTCGTCTTTTAGCGGATAGCTTCATAATGGACGTATCCTTGTGGAGTGTTACTAGTGAGACCGATCATTTCCAATGTGCGATTACCATAATTATATGAGCGTACTGGGATGTGTTTACATCTTATCACCTCTTGCTCAAGTATTCTATACATTCTCCTGATGTGTTAAGGCCAATGGCTGTCATCTACCTTTGAATTTTCCATGATGCTTTTCTTTTTACCAAAACAAGGTACGTCCACATGTGGTTAGTGTTGGGTTGACCTAGCCAGTGGCGTAACGTACACCCCCTCGACCCCCGCATTGCGGGGGCCCAGGATTCTAAGAGGACCAAAACTTGACTGATGCCAAGTACCCTTTGTAAGATCCGGTGTGAGGCCCAGAACCTGACTTTGCGGGGGGAGGGCTAGAATTCTTTGTTAAGCTATTGGACCTAGCTGTTGTGTGCCATGTTGTTGTGCTAGCGGACGTTTACTATGAATGTAGCAAGTGGCCTGCATCCCTTTTGGTTGTATCAAATAAGAGTTTTGTTGTGTGATAAACTAGCCTATGATAAACTAAGGCTAATTTATCAATAAAATATATAAAAGGTACATTAGAGATATGGCTTTTCCACCTACCACCACGTAGTTCCCGAGTATTTCGATTGTGGAATTAGAATAAGCAACACAAGCCTCGGGGTTTTCATCTTGATAATATTAGTTAAACAGTTTAATTAAAATAACAAAACGAATTTGTTTATTTTCAGCCATATTTGTTTCCTACATCGAAGCGAAAAACAAAATCGGATAGCTTATGTGCACACTCTTTTCACACACACTTACATTTTCAGTTTTAAATTTTACAGTCTTGTGAAAAAATATTTACAACAGAATTACGTTATATTCAGCAAGCTATACGACCTTCACACACATCAGTTTCTATATCATGTTCTACCTCAGTAAAAGTTAAGCTTCAGTCACTTCAAAAAAGTTAAACTTCTCTATATCTGTAACACATAAGTATATAAAACTCTCGAGGTCATTTTCGTATCTTATATAACATGAAACTGGAGTACAACGTATCGATCGATGTATGCCATACCAAGAGCAAAATTTTATTCGTTGTCTCTTTAATTGTGTTTATATTCATCTTGATGGCAAATACAACAAAACAAAAGAGGAAACATTGTCCCAATTTATTCTTGCTTTAACATGAGTTTTTGCGAGATGTATACTCTAATACGTACCAAACATAGGACAAAAATGTTTTTATAAGACAGAAATTATTTTTAAGAAAGCAATTCACTCACCCCATATACCAGAAAAGAAGAGTAGAGCGTGCATGGACTGCTGAGAGCAAATGGCATATGTTTCCCCTATTGAAATCATTTCGAACAGGGTGCAGTTGACCCCTGGGTAGAGCTTTGGAGTTAGAGCGTGCTAGTTCAGCTGCAATATTTTTAGCTGAATCATATTCATTGCTCACCACCAAGAAATGAAGGCTTTCAGGAAAGAACTGAAAAATAGAGCGAATTCCTTTTTAACCCCTTCCGCACCATGTAACTACTAGTGGTATAGTATAAAATTTCATCGTAACCTCTTGTGGATACATGAATTATTTAGGTACACTACCAATGCAACCAGCATAGGAAATATTATAAGGTAGATTTTTTTTATATTGGAATTGCGTAAAATTACAAAAGTTAAGTTACAAAATGCCTGGATTACAAAAATTTGGGAAAAATAGGGAAATTAAATTTAAAATTACGAATCTTTGTGAAATTGCTCGAAATGCTTCCTGGAACAAAAAGCTTATCCGTATGCGTTACATAAATGTATTGTCATTTTTGTTCCATTTCTTAATCTTCTTCATCATAAATAGATAAATCCATATCAGAGTCATTGTCGTATTCATTGTCGTGGCAAATATTCTCATTCACGGTCACTTTCGCTGAAATCCAACGACGATGTCATATCGGCAAGAAAAGGTAAAAATGAACAAGAATAGTTTAACAAACTTCAGAAAGTGAAACGAAACACAAACGAACGTGTGCCTTAGTCAGTGTCAAAAGGAAAAATGAAAGGGGCGTCGTATCGTCAAGGTCAGTATCTCCAGAAATCTTGGATTCCTGTACTAGAAAGCGCAGATTTTTTACACAAATGGTTAAGTATAACCCCGTAGAAGTTGGAACGTTTTATTGTGTAAATTACACAAGGGTCATCCAGAAAATAAAGATCGTTTAGTTATACAAAATGAAAAAAAATACATATTTATTGGACAAATAACTCTCTTACATACCGGAAGTCTCTTTCACTTCCCTAAATAATCACGTCCTACACACACACACATTGAAACATTTGTCACACTTGTACTCGAGCTCTAGAATTTTCTTGTTATATTGTTCTGCCCCCAGTGTATTAAGCCTTGGGTTCGCTGCATTTAAACAATGGATTGATTATACGAACCTTGTTCTTAGCAACAACCATCTTTTCCTTAATCTGAGTGAAAAGGTGGAAAGAGTTTCTGGTCTTTAAACGTTATGAAGTGAAGAAAAGTTGGAGATTACAGCAATTACCTGACTTAATTCACTAGCGGGTGAAGAATATAGTAAGAAAATTCTGAAGTTCGTGAACAAATATGACAAAATGTGATATGACATATGACATGATATGACTACTTTAGACGTGGAAAATTATTACGCAGAAAAGTGAAAGGAGCTTCTGGTATGTAACAGAATTATTTTTCTCGTAACATAAAACAAAATATTATGGAAAACAAACAAATATTGTATTTATCATAACATTTTGCATAGTTATAGAGATTTGGATTATATTAATGTGTTGTATAGTCACAGATGCCCCTTCAATCGTTCTGCCAGTATTTCTCCAGCAAGGAACTTCCCTTTTATCGGGTTGCAGAGGTAAGCAATTAATAAATAAATATATTGGTGTTCGACCGTGATTTAAAATTTAACATAAATATCAACCATTCCATGGAAAAGTTGAAAATTATTGATTTAGGCAACTTTTGCTTCCAGGACATTGTAACAACACATTTTTAAATCAAACGAAATTCAGTTTTTCGTTTACCATACATGTGCAGGAATCTGAAGAAAAGGAAATTATTATTCACATAAAGATAAATTGAGCTCAAGCCAACAACAAATGGTGAAAGCCAAAAGCATTGGTTTCATTAATAAAATATTTTTCACAACATTAATTCAAATCATCGCGTAAAAAACTTAAATTGATACGAAAAGAGTGAAGCCATTTCCTATCAAAATCTTTGTTCATGCAATGTATACTGACAGTTTAACTTTTTTTAATAATATAAGGATTACATTTAAATTTTGAAATTCCAAATTGCGTATCAAAATTTTAAATAAAAAAATGTAGGTACTTGAAATGAAGACAAAAGGTTTATATTTATCGATGGATTTCAAATGATGCAAGGTGCGGTAGGAATATTTCCCTGATTTCTCATTACCACTGTTTCTGGCGCTTTGAGTAGCAGTTGTTTTATCATTTCAGTAATCATCCTAGCGTAGAGCGGTGAGCACCGTGTTTTTGTAATAAAGACGTACTTCAGAAAATGGCAACTCTATCATCATTTCACAGATATTATTTCGTAATTAAGTAAAATCGAAACACCAAAGATCTTTATAAGAAAATATTTTGTTAAGAATTCGAAATTTCTGAAGAACAAGTTTGGCTTTAAAACGTAAATTTACTAGCAAACCACGTAGTGTACGCATCCCACAGCAAGTCGAAGTAGTAAGACAAACGATTCTTCGATTCCCGCTAAGTTAATCCCGTAGCCATGCTATTGTTATGGAAATTTCTGATAGGAATGAAACAAAAATTTTGCATTTAAATCTAAAATTCCATCTTTACAAAATAATGACCGTGCAGGAATTTAAAGCGATGATTGGTCTAACCGCATTGTATCTTCTGAGGCTATTCCACATAACGTTTTGCTTCCTTCAAGTGATGAAGCCCACTTTCATTTGGAAGGGGTATGAACAAAAAGAAATTTCGCTAATGGGCTGCGAACCTTCCAAAACAAATCTTGACCGACCTCTCCATAGTGTACAAGTTACTAGACATAAAACCAGTCAGCATTAGGCGGATATTATTTCAAAACAAAGTGAAGGTTAATGCGAAAAATAAAAAGTTAAACTTTGCTCTTTTAAACAGTGAAATAAAATTTTAAATAATACCTGTTATTGTTTTGTTATTTATGTATGAAATCAGAGCTATTTCAGCCACACTGTTTAATAAACGATAATGTTAAAGTGACCAATACTCACCCTCATCATAACCATTGCGATCAAAGCAGGGATGGTACCGATGGCTGCGAATAATCTCCAGTGGTACTCATAAGGACGAGTCGTTGCATAGAGAATACCCAGCATCGCAACAACGCCCACGGCCCAAAAACACTACAAAAAATAAAGAATTGTGGGGGTTCTTTTTCATACTGATTCCGAGTTACATATTTGTCGTAAATGTTAGTAAGAATTTCTCTAACTTTAAATATTCTTTATTTATGTTGGCTAACAAACTCGTAACAGGTTGTGTATGTACGAGATATTTCGCTCTTTAGCACTTGCTGAAATGTCGTTCGGAAATTAGAATCATGTTAAACTATAAATTAATCACAATTCGAATAAATGTCTCTAGATAAATCAAAGCTTTGAGGTTTCCTTTTACGAATAACTAACACTCATTTTTAAATAACTAGTGTGTTTTAATAATTGTGTTATTTTTTTAAAATTTCAATCAAATTAAACTTTTTTTTAGATTCTTTTACATATTATTTACTAAAAAACAACCACTTTTCTTCATGATCTGGAAGGGACGTCTTAAAAAGACACAAAATGGGTTGCACGTGCTTATAAATCAGTGTTGAAAGCGATATTTTACCGAACAACTACATTCGATTATCTTTTAGGACGCTTCCAACACATGTATATATATGCTACCTATTGTAGCGAAGAAAAAAGTTAAAAGAATATTAAAAGTCGTAGTTTTTTAGGGATAAAATTTTTAAAATGCAATACTCTGATGAAAAATTCAAACAATGAAATGAAAAATTCTTTAATTGTTTTGAAGATCCTGAATTACGGGAATACGAAATATTTTTCAAACAATTAAGTATGATCTATTTAAAGCTATGTGCGTCAATGTTATAGGTCTCGTTGATACCCTTTTCATAAAATTTATTAATTGTTTTTTTAATGTTATAAGGAGAAGGGCACCCCCTGTCCACCTAACGGCGGACCAACCTCCATTGTGCAAATTTTGCAACTGTTCAGACTCATTGCTTAAATTGTAAAATTGTGGTTTACATGTATTATGTAGTTCTAAATTGACTGTAAAATTTTCAATACATCACCCCGTTTAACTATTTTTGAGCGTTAATGCGAAGCCTCCCCGTCATCATAATGTAATTCAATGTAATTCTTCATTTTTACGTTTGTAATTATTTGTAATTCATCAAAACAAATGATACCAATTAAATTCAAAAATTCTTATCCTTTAAGCTTAAAGTAGTTGATTGGTCAGATATATGCACCTTATTTTCAATTCGTAACCATAACATTCAATAGGACTGACTGCCTTTTTTTTATTGTTCTCGTGCGTGAGATAAATAAATACACCATCACGAAAAACTTTTTTATATTTAGAGAGAAAAAGGTATATGCATTTTCTAAAAGTAAGGATTGTTGAGATTTTACCTACAGACAGGATAAAGAAGACGCGACCCCTTTTATTTCCTGGAATGTATTCACAGCACAACGTTAACCTGTTCCGAAAGAAAAATCAGTTAGGATCTCAAAATTATTCAACAGCAGAGAGAGATTCAGATAAATCGTTGTTTAAAAATATATCTAAATTATCTTCACTTAAATTTGTTGTTTTTTCTTAAAAAGTCCATTAAAGCATTATGGATCCAACATTTATTGAAATCTTAATAATTATTTAACAATTACTAATTGAATTATATCAGAAGGCAATTTAAAATAAAAAGAAGTTATGTATTTGTTTATTCATGTGTTAGTCTACGTAGCAGTTTTTCAAAATTCATATCAAAATATTCAAAATAATTTCATTTCTTTTATAACTGATCATCATCGAGTTCATTTTTAAAGGCAAATTTCCAAAACCTGGAGAACATTTTCGACAAATTTTGTACAATATTTTGAATTCACATTAGCTTCTCTGTTTAGTAATGCGCAGTTTTGCAATTTTCTATAAAACATATTTTTTTTAAGTATGTGTCCAAAAGAGGGCAAGACAACAACTCTGCCCGACTAAATTAACCGAAAGGTGTCGGAGTTTTCAAATATTATCAATAATTTTGCAGCAAAAAAAAACACTAAAATTTGAAACTCAGATATATTTTTTGGTCATTTTTTCCCTCGGTATTTTCTTTTTTAAAAAAATACGACTCCAGTTTTCACTTAATGGGGAGGACCGTGGTAGTCGATTGTTCACAGATACAAACTGATGTCCGGCGTTTTTTTGACTTGTCTTGGGTTTGAGTCCCGGTTCTATTACCATGTAGAGGTTCTGATTCATGTGAAATCTGTCAAGATTCAAAGTCCTCGCTTTGATATGGTGTGGATGTTTGGAGAGTAGGGCGTCATCTCAATTGTCATTCTCGTTTCTAACCCAAGGTTTAAAATTACGAGCACCATCCCCAATAAAAAGCCTTAGCTTCAAAATGCAACCATAATAAAAAATTAACTATCATCAAGATGTGGATAATGAGATGCCGATTCAGATGTCGATTTTGTCATACGATTGTAGTTGAGAATGGGCTAAATTCATATGAAGGAACTCATGATAAGGACAAACATGTGTTTCTAGCCAATCAATTCATAAATTCATGTGACGTCATAGTCACATAATAAATGCAATCATGTGTTTCTAGCCAATCGGTTCATGGGCATCGTTGTTGCCAACTTTTTCTCTTTGTAGAAACTTTCTTTCAAAAAGAATAATTTGTTAGCAATTATTACACTTATAAGTAATATACTTGGTTTAAAAATACATGCATAAAATAAAAGGAATGTTTTTTTTTTAAATTTTAAAACCTTTTGATGAATTGTTTTTATAATACTTGAATATCTTTACTCAATTACGAAATTTGAAATTTTATCTAAACTTTACAAATGGAACAACATGTACAAGCTCTGTCAGTTTTGAATTCAAAGGAGAACACGTGTTCTCCTTTATCATGTGACCGTCAGGAATTATGTCCATTGCGAAACAGATTTGTATATAAAAGACCGCTTTAATCCTTAGCTGATGAGTGATGGCCATTTGCTCTTACTCAAAATTTTAAAAAAAATTGAGTATAATTGCTCTTCTGAATTTATTTTTATTTTATTCTTTTATTTATTCTTGCTAAAGTGTAAAGCACTATGCTAAAGTATAAAATTTCAATGAAAGGATTCGAAGTTTATACTGTTTTTTTCTTTACTCTTATGGAATTAAAAGCCCGCTAAATTTGTATTCCTAAATTTTTTTAATATTGACTAATGAAGTCACTCATATATTCATAATAAATTAAACTAAATTTTGCTTAGAAGATCGTATGTTTGCGTGGTTTTATTCATCATGGTCAGTTAATATGTAGTATCACTGGGTAACAAAGAAATTGCTTTTAAAGGGAAAGTATTTAATCCTGAATGAATTGAAGGTGCAGGACACGAATATCACGCTGAAAAAAGACTCTCTTTACAAAGATATTTACTTTTTTTTGTGTGTTATAAGGGTATATGCATTTTATATTAGATTTTATATTTTAATATATTCATGTTATTTTAAAGTAACTAAAAAATAAAGATAAATTATTTTTTAAAAAGTGTTATTCTAAAATTTCATGATAATCCCCAAACCTGAAGTTGATAAGGAAGCTTTAATTAAAAAAACGCTAATGGTCCATTCAATTCTTTAAAATTCAATTACATTAATTAAGAAATAAAAAATACAGAAAAAATACATTCAGAGTGAAATGATTCAAATTAAGGTGACTGACTACATTCAGATTTTGAAAGAAGTGTACAGATGCATAATTTTTTGATACGTGTTGTCAGTTGAATTTAAAACAGACGGTTGACATATAAAATTACTTTAAGAATGTTGTTACAAGAAAAGATATTTTCAATGCATTTTTAAGGCAAAAAATGAAGAAAGAATAACATATTTTCAAAACATTCTCCTTTTATGAAAAAGGTTTATATGATAAAAAATATTTTGTCTACATATAGCTAGGACTTCTATATCGGGGCTGTACTAAGATTTTTGGAAAATTTACATTATTTTCAGAGTTACTATCAATCGCGAAATAGTAGCAGGTGTGTGTTTTATGTTAAAATTTCTCTACTCCTATATGATAAAATATGAAAACATCCATTTCTAAATAAAAATTTCAAAATTTTTTGTTCAACCCCAGTATAGAAGTCTTAGCCATATATAGGCAAATATTATCTTAGAAATATTTTTGATAAAAGGTTAATGTTTGAAAAATAAGCCATTCTTTCTTCACTTTTTAATAAAAAATTGCATTTAAATAACTTTTTCTGGTCGTAACATTCGTAAAACCATTTTATATGTTTATTCTAATTCAACGGCTAATATATATACGCTTTTTCAAAAAATCACGCTTTCAAACGTAGTCAGTGACCTTTAAGTTTGTACAAATTTAGTGTGAGAGGGTGACAATATTTCCCCCTAAATTGGAGGGAAAAGTGAGTCGAAGATCTTGGAATTTATAATTTGTTATCTTGTTTACAAAAACCTTCCATACCAATAAAGGTACTATCAGTTTTTGAATTATTTTGCGGTTACGTATTAATCTCCGTGTGTAATTCGTTGAATTCGTGCCCGAGCGATCGTGGCGAAACCAAGGCATGCAGTCGTGCTCAGAGAATAAATGATGCATCCATTGTGTTTAAGTAATTGTGAGCTATTGAGCACAGCTGCAACAGAAACACAGAAGGTCCTTTTGGAAATGAGAAAGTTTCATGTTAATGAATGACGTTTACCATAAGCCATGCGAGAGACCCTATTCATGCCATTCAAAGGAATCTCACTAGAAGTTATTCCAGTGTACACTTCTACTTCTATTTAATTATGTGTTTCGACAGTTTCCTTCTTTTTTCTATCCACCAATCTCAAATACCGTTTACATTGTATGAGATGTTGCAGAAGTAGAATTAGCATGAATCCAGTATTAAAATTTTCGAACTACACACACTCCGAGCAGCCGATTTTAAATTACATTTAATACTCCCTTAAAACCGCTTTCATAAATTCGTGAGTTTAATGTTAATCCTCTAAAATTCCTATTTGCCCTCTTCTCAGATGTGGACATTCAGTTGAAATAATATTTAAAAAAGGAACGGTTCTCGATGTTCATTATTTCCTTTTTCATTTCGGAAAAATTTTAAGTTTTTTGAGCGGAATTTTAGATTTTCTTAAAAAAAATATTTCAGAACATTTTCTAGATTCAGCGAGAAAATATAATAAAATAGAAACACGCTTTTTTGTTATCCTTAGAAAGAGCTTTCGATTACTCAAAAATTTTAATTTGTCTTCATCGAAGAGGTAATTAGTAATTCTACATGATACACATTATTCTCCTGGTATCAAAACAATTGATAAAGGAAAGCTTTAGTGAACTCTTTTATTCAGTCAAGTTTTCAATAAATATTTTTCTGTGTTTTCTTTGTCCATATTACGAAATAAATTAATCACATTTAAAATTCTTTTTCTGTTTCGAAAGATATTTCTAGTTCTTCAAATAATGTGAAATAAAATTAATACAAACATTTTCTCCTTTTAAAGAAGATGTTTAACTAGGAACACATTTGTTACTTTCACTATTAAATATTATTAAAAAAATGAAAGAAATACTAAGTAATATCAAAATATATACATCAATGGGAAAACTAAATTTTTTTCATCAAGAATTATTGAATTATAATAAAGGTAATGTTGAATTTATGAGATTACTAGTGATATCTTTTCAAATTTAAATGAATATGTTTATCGGAAAACAATAGCTAGAAGAATTTTAAAAATATGAAAGGGTTTTTACAAACTTATTTATTCTACTTTTTTTTTATTTTTAAAGAATATTTTTTGTCTTGTTTAATAAATCACTCGGGAATCTTTCCTTAATTGTGAAAAATTTTTAAGATTATATTTTCTAAAACTATGAGGAAAACCGAAATAAAGCGGTTTCCGAATCCTACTTCTGCAAACAAAAAAGCTTTTATTATAACACAATCATACCGATCACGTAACAGTTTCCCTCCTCTATTAATACGATTTCCAATTTTTGTGTTATTTATAATAATCAAACTGCTTAAGTCCTCGTACTGCATTTAAAAAAATGCCAGAAACAATGAACTTTTTCTATTTCATATTTATAAAACGAGCATACTTTTTTTTAATGAAACAACTGTTATATTTAACACGGATAAGGATTAATAAATTGTGTCGACACATTTTACTCAAATTTTTTTAATTATTGCAAAATGAATGACTTGTTCATTTTGAAATATAAGTATCCTCATTAAATCAAGGGGAAAAAACATTTCCGGAGCGAACTCACGCTTGGGCGAATCCTCCGGTTGAGAAGGCAGCAATGGCCCGGAAGACGAGGAACCAGATGTAGCCGGGCAGCCCCACAGACACGGCACTGAACACGAACGCGAAGATCAGAGACGACGTCAGAGCCTAAATGCAAAACACCAGAGCCTAGGGTTATTTCATTAAAAACCATCCACAACAAAAAAGAAATCAGAAAAGTGCACTATGACATTTAATACATACCGTCCTGCGGCCGTATTTGTCTGACACTATTCCATAAAGGATACATCCGAAGACTGTGCAGACAGTGGTGAGCTGAAACAAAATGAAATACGAACAGTTTAAAGTAAATGGTACAAAAGTTATTATCGATTAATAGTACATAGCCACTGTTTCTGTGGGTTGAAGTCCTGATCTTACCAAACACTATCACTGAATAAATTGTATTTTAGTAAAAATTCAATCTAAAGACACATGATTTTAACACAAATTCTTGAACCCTATCAGTAGCCAAATGGTTATGTTTGCAAGCTCACAGCTGGTCTTGTTTTGGCTGAGTCATGAATAATGACACTAAAATGTCACTAACTTAATTCTTTATGATCAAGTTTTAAAAATATCTGAACTTATAATTTGCAAAAATGCTACTGATTTTATAGTAAGAATTCGTGTCTCTTTGTTTACCTTATCACAGTGCTTCTCAAATTTTCAATATTTGCTACCCAATATTCAATCATTACGTTCATTGCCCCCCCACCCCCCTCCATACAATAGCAATGCATCGAATTAATACTATGTTTTGACACTAAAGCTACAATACAACTTTAATGTCTTTACGTGCCACCAGCGTATATAAGTGTCTCGCACAAACAGTGTATTAATTGGCTATCCATAAAATTATTCCGAAGGTTTTGGAAAGCAATAAAAAGATCCTGACACTGTTCATGAAAGATTTACTTTTTTTTTTGTTCCTTTCTTTCATACCGCAATACATCACATACGCATCACATAAATGGGGGAATTGCTATTCGAATCGCGTAACTTTTAATCGGCATTTAAGGGATTAAGACGATATGGTACCTTAAAAATCATTAAACTGTCGAAACATTTTATTTGCTTATTTGATACCTCGAATCTTTATAAACATGCCTGCAAGATTTCAAAGCTTTAACCGCATTTTTTTATCAAGTTATAGAGCAATATTTGATGCTGGACAGCAACTACCACGCACACATTTCCGATTATTCGCTAGAAAAGAGCCTGACAAAAAATGAATTAATTATTTTTCTACCGCTCATAAATGAAACTGACATTATGTAGAATTAGATATGCAGTAACAAATCATTTCAAGAAATAACTGTGCAATTCATGCAAAAATTCTAGTTTGTGAATTGTTTATTGAGGAAGAGCAAATGGATTTTGTCAAGATGTAAAAGTTGTGTGTGCTTCTTATGATATCACTATCAATGAAATTAAGACTTCAAAATGGATTCTCCCAGAGCACAAATACTAAATTTCATTTTGATAACTCAGACAATTAAAAATCTTATTCGCAAGAATAGAAAAACTATCCCATTTTTATATATTTGTTTTTGGTGATTCTCCTATATATTCCATGTGTGTGAAATTCAACACTTTTATTATTAAAATATTTTGATATTTATTTAAACAAATGCACAGATGCAGTCCTTAGATTTTGATATATTTTACCTATAAATTGCTATTTGATTTTGCTTTCATTCGTGTACAATACTTAACAAGCGAAGGCTTTTAAAATCATGGAAATAAAAAAATAAAAACATAAACATCTTTTGTATATGTTGTGCATTAGCTCTGAGCATGGAATCAGCTCTGAAGTGTGTGTATTTTTATTTATAATTATTAAGATTAAGTTTTATAAAATATTGATCTTTCATTCGTTTTCTTCTAATATTCATTATGGCAGTATACTGTTTAATTGTTCTACATTTGTGCAATTTTTTATGGTGTAAGCAGTTTTAAATAAACTAATTAACATTTCATAAGAGTTTCAGACTATTCGATGAATATTATATCTTGTTATTCATGGAATGAAAACTTTAAACTCATATTTTTCCATGTTGAATTTTTGTACACATGCTACCATTCAAAACCCTAAGGCTTTTTCGATAATTGAAGTATAGGTTTGAAGTTTTTTATACATGTTCTGAAATGTATGTTTTGTAAAACAGTGCATGGAATTATCTCTGACATGTTTAGTACTTTTTCTAAAAAATTTCAAAATAAAAATTAATGTTTTTTTGAGAATTTTTGGAAGTTTAACAAAAAAAATTAATAAAAATTTAAAGAACAGCAGCAGAAAAAAGCCCATGCACAGTTTTATGTAGTATAATATAAGGTACTTGGAAAAAAAAATTTTAAAAAAAGAGACATATTTAAAAAAGCCTTAGAAATTAAAAAAATGTTTAAAAAAGTCCAAAAAATTTAAATTTTACAAACATTTTGCAACAAATTAAAACATTTTTGTGTGGAATTATTATTAAATATTAACCTTTATAAAAAACACAATTAAAACCAAATATCAAATATTGGAAATAAAAAAAATTTGTGAAAATGGTACCATATCGCCTTAATTACAAACTGTACGAAGTATCAAAATAAGTGTTAATTTTTGTGTATAATTTTATGTATGTGACAATTCCATGGGGTTACTTGTAATTATTAAACTTGTTTTTAACTTAGTATGGTTAAAATTTATTATAAAATACATTGCGCAGTACTGATACGTTTATAAAAATGTATTATATCAGTGTAAATGTGTATGTTGCTTTTTATTATGTTAAAATGCATTTTATTGTTTGTTTACTTTCAGTAAATTGATAATTTTTTTAAAGTAATCTTTTGTTTTCGATTTTTAATATGCTCGTGCCCACTCGTAGAGTTATCCACGCCCTTTGGTGAGGCACGCCCTACAGTTTGAGAAACGCTACCTAAGTAGGGGAAAATGTAAAATTCCAACTTGCAAGATATTTCTATATTATCTTCAATATATATACTTTTAAATGTTTTAAATCTAAACAAAAGTAATATTTCAGTAAATACACAAATGAAAACTGTCAGGTTGATCTTTCTATTTGATTATATTTGTTTTGATATATTTTAGAAAATCAAGTAGCAATAGGCAACAGTAAAGTAGTTTCCTTTTATTTTGTTTCAGTTTTTGCAAAAATAAAAATGTCTTTGAGTTGGTATTCATGTGTATTTTAGAAAATTAGCATTTATTACCTAGAGAGAATTAATAATTATTAGAGTTTTCACGACATTTATGCTTTTGAGTGTTGTTTTTGAGATGCTAAAACAATTCATCTGATCTCGAATCCATAACGGAATAAAAAGGGATTTTTTTTTTTTATTACAGAATGAAAATATTTAAGAAATTCCCAAATGTAAAAAACTGCTTAAATATTTTTTTAGAATAAATAATCAATACAATCAAATTCATCCGTAAATCCATAACTTCCGAGACCACAGTGTGGGATCGTGAGTGGTCAACTCGAGGCCAACGCTGTGTCGAGTCGTAGGTGGGTTCGAAACCCGGTGTCACTGAAGACCCCTCGTGTAGAAGTGGCTGGTGCACATTAAATTGTCGAGGCTCAAAGTCCTCCAATTGGCGTGGTATGGAAATTTGGAGAGCTATACCAGCTCAGGTGTCACCATCATCAATGAACTCAATTCATGTGACGTCATAGTCACATGATAAAAGCAATCATATGTTTCCAGCTCATTAGTTCATGCGACTCGTTGTTGCCAGCTTTTGCTCTTTGCAGGAACTTTCTCTTAAAAAGTACAAATTTGTCAACACCAATAGACAAAATGCATTTTATTTAAAAATGCATGTATAAAATAAGTTTTTTTAATTTTAAAATCTTTTGAAGAAATTTTTTTATTACATTTGAGCATCTTTACCCAATTATTAAATTTTAAAGTTTTTCAAATAGCACAACAAGTACAATTAGTTTGATGTCTACTTTGAATTCAATGGAGGATACTTGTTTGTCTTTATCATGTGACCCTCATAAATTGAGCCTATTGACCGAGGTTAAAGATTATGACGTCCGTCTCCAATGACTCTCGTGATACTTACAGTTAAAATAAAATCCAGTTCTGTGTTCTTCATTTCTCAGCACATATTCTTCTAATTTTTTTAACATTTTATTTTGAGTTTCAATCATTGTACTATTATAATAAAATATACTTTAGTAAAAAGTCAAGGCTTTTGAAGAAATTTTAAAATCATTTTCAAAAGATCTGGAATAGATAGGGAGCTAAGAGATTGAAAAAGAAAAAATCTATAAATACTGCATACTTAAAGATCAGAAATAACCACCAAAGGTCTCCACCAAAGGATTCATTTCTTGTTTGGGAACTAGTGATGTCTCAACGGTCATGGAATTTCGCATGAAAAAGTGTCCGAGACCGGACACATCAACGCTTATGTTCTAATTCAAGAGTTAACCTTTGACCTCCCTTTATCCAGCCGACAAAAAAGTGACCGGCGCAGTTCTCATGCCATTCTTCGGCTTCAAAGTCTACCGCGTAAGGGTACTAAGACCAACAGTCGAATAGTAATCTTTGGCTACTTCCAAACAGAAATGATTCCGCTTCACGTGTCGCTTCTGTGGACGTGCCGTATTCCACCTTTAAATAGACACCAAAAAGGGAAACTCAGAGACTCTCGATACACTAAGAAGATTAACAGAAGCTAAAGAGATGCTTCTATAGGCTTCAAAACTCTATGACGCCCCGGCACATTCCAACAGACTCTCTCTCCGATCGACTTTCAGGTCCACTTGAACCCTCTCAGACCTACAGTGACCTAAACAGGTTTCCCACCTGCATGCATCCCAATATCGTCCTAACACAGCCTTTCACAGGAGCGCTCTGGCTTTAACAGTGACCTCAACAGCGTTGCACCTTAGCAGTGCCGCAACAGACTCATTTGAATGGAATATTCTGTGAGGAGATTATAAATTTTCAAAGCAGAAAAAATTACTGCTCTCAGATGATATTTTAATAATTTTAGTATTTAATCAGCAGTATTTGTCTTGAAAAAGCAAAAAAACACGAGCAATTGTTTCGATGTGATTTTATTTCATAAAAACAAATCGTGATCTTCTAAACTCTAAGACCGTATCCTAGTGACATTGGAAAGTATGAAATAATCAGCACTCCGCTTCTGCTTTAAATTACGATGTTTCCAAACAAAACGGCACTTCTTTATCGCGGTATGAATACATTTATGAATAATTCATGAAAAGACTCGAGAGTTGAAGATGATAGTTTCGAGAACGCTACTTTTAGAACACAAATACTGTAGTAGATCTCCTGCAATAAATGATGCGATGAATACATACCAGAGAATGAATATATTAATTAAAACGTGAGTGTCCAGTGGAACAGTATAGAAATACAGCTATTGTGAGCTTTTTTCGTAATTCAATAGTTTATAACTTTAATGTAAGCACAATAAGAGATTATATTGAAAGATATACAAACACATGTGATTTGTTATAAATTTCAAGTTTACTTACACTTACTGTTCGAATTTATGGGTACATCATGGTGCTTCAAAAAGTAATTCTTATATCACATTCTTATTCTGTTGTCTTATACTTGTAAGGAATATATAACTCTCCTTTAAAAAATTTAACATGCTTTGAAAAATAATAAACTGAAATCTCTAAAAACATAATATTTCGAAGCACACACACATTCATATCTATTTAACTAACACAATTTGAAAAAAGAAAATTTATGTTAAGAGTTAACAAAATTACGAAAAACTTTTCCATATAAAAATTCTTTACATGCAGTTAAAACGTTCACATTTGGATAGCTGAAATAGCCTAGAGGTTATGGTTACGAACTCGTGGCCAGATCTAAGGTGTAATCCTCGTCACTTGACCAAGGCTCAAAATTACCGAGTCTATGGCCAATAGCCCCGTGTTGCTTTATAGTGCAAACTCTCTCACTCATTTCGATTTTCATAGTTATGTAGTTTCATATTAACCCGGGAGTGGTCGCGCGGGACACAGTGCACCCTAGATTCAAAAAATCATTAATTCTGGGAAAACTGGTTACATTTTAACAATGACCTTAAAAGTATCCTATTATGTGACTGTCTGCATTGAAACTATAATGTATTTGTAACATATCACTCTCTTCTTTTGCGAGTAGCGAACGTTTTTATACAATTACAAGGAAATTGTTTTGACTGAGTTCCCAGTTCGACCACTTCTGTTCCAAAGCATTTTCCACAAAAATACTACAATTTCTCCCTGGGAACAACTTCGTGATTTTGATTTCAGTGTTGTACGACTTATTATGGCTTATAAATGTAAATGAACATAACATGAAAAAAAGAAAAGAAATTGGCATCTGCAATCTTTGTTGGATGAAGTTGAAACTAATCAAGCAAGGGAAGAACCTGCTGAAATAATGGATATTAACCATGATAGCGAAAGAAAATTTCAGAAAAGTGATGAACTTGAAAAATTTGAGTTGAAAGGAAAATTTTAAATGCTACATAAAAAGCTCCATCGAGAAAGATATGAAGCCACAAGTGTACCACAAGACACACTGCACCCTGTCAAAAAGGCAAAACAAGAAAAAATTCAACGTGCTATTTGTCGATCATCTAAGGGTAATAAAACTACAAGAACTTGAATGAAATATGACAAATTCGCCCACAAATATCTTTCATGTAATGTTAGCGCAAAGTGTTTGCGATTTGTGTCTTTTATTAAAGCCACGCCCATTTGAAACAGTTTAGTTCAGTTTGATTGGATTTTTTCTCAAATTATCAAAGAAAAATTGAAAGGTCCTTAAAAGTAGGTAACTAAATTTTCTCTTAATTCCTTCAGGAAGAGTTTATTTTTAAAAAAAAGAAACTTAAACTGCAGTAATTTGTTTACAAGTTTTCTCATTGAGCACGTCTGTCAGCCTATTCTTGAGCTACACAAAAGATACGCTGTAGCCAGTGTTAAGACGCTCGTAAATTTCTAAGTAATACCTAAACTGTCAGTTCAGTCTATACGCCCATGACACAGCAAAGTAAGAGATTAGAGCAAGATAGATTTGATGCGCATGAGACTAGAATTTCAAAAATTTAAGATTATCTACACGAGATGATTACAATTTTTTGTAATTCGAATTACAGTTGTTATAAAAAATTACTTTTGAAAGTATAGCTTTCGCCATATAAGTCAAACATTACTTTATTTTAAACACTATATTTATTAAACACTATATAACATAAATGCGTTCATTCAGCTAATGACATTTTTAATTTTTCAAAAAGGCACATATCAAAAAAAAATTTAAGGCAGTTACATATTTTAAAAAAAGAATTAAAACAGGCCTGAAATTAAAGATTTGTGTCTACTCTTATAGATATAGTATATATAGAAGATCGTTTTTAAGTACATGAAAATATTATTACGATATATTCAAAATTAAACATTTTTTCCGGATGAGAAAATATTTTAACGTTACTAATATAGACTGTTTCCTGCTTAATTAATAAGGCAGATATAAATAACTAAATAATTAGAATATATAGCTCCAATCTTACAATTTTTAAATTCATTCTGTTAATTAATGGAAGAATATTTAAAATAAGTAGAACAGAAAATTTGAAAAATAAGAATGCATAATAAACTTAACTTGTTTTATTTAGATATGAAATTATTATAACTATGTACTTTTTACAGAAAGATATAACAATATGTTTGTTTTTGATTCGGTGAGAAAAATATCAAATAAATCCTTTAAACCTTTTGCACATCATAAGTTTTTTTTTTGTTCCGAAGTTAGTTAATTTATATTAAATGCATTATTTTGTAAATTAAAGGAGATCAAACATAAATAAAAATATTTTTGTGGTATTGCTTACTATACTTATAATTTATGTAAATAATTTATTTATTGAGAAATATTGTAAAGATGACTTAATAACTTAAAAATTATTTAGCACAATGTGTGTCTCCAAAATATCTACGCAACTTTTCCTACTACTTAAACAAAGGATTAATGTTTGAACTCTAAGATAATTATTTTTAACTCAAAAGCTCAAAAGATTTTTTATACAAGTTTTCACTTAACTACTTATAATTTTGTTAAATAAATAAGTTTAATACGAATTATCATAAATGTTTCTCGTTTTAAAAACTTAGGACTTCTTAAATCTTTACAGTTTATCTAAAGAGTAAATATTTTTCTAAAAAGTACAGTGTTTAACAAATCCAAGAAAGAAGATAAGAAAAAATATTAATTTCACTGAAACTCACAAACGCTAATTCAGTGCAAAAATTTAACTTTCTGGGTTCTCTCTGTCAAATTTCCATTAAATTTCTCATATATTTTTACGTTAAATTCCCATTTGTTCAAACCATTTGGTGATAAACAGAAAGCTAGATTTTGAGTTAACCTGTTAGTTTAAGACTTTAGAGATACGATAAAAAATGGAGTTGAATTTTAACTCCAGAAAAATTAGAATAAAAAGGGTGCTGCTTTGTTACAAAAACAGTCTTGAAGCCTTTATATTTTATTTGTCAAAAAAAACTGCACAAAAGTACAAAAATAAGCAAACGTACTTACCGTGACCATAAAAGCTGCATGCCACCGCAGTAAAGACCAATCACATGTAGTAAGGGAATTAATGTAGTTTTCTAGAACAGTATGGAAACTTTTGGCCATCTGAAATACATAATAGAGCATCTTTTCAGCATAAAAATTTTAACCTCAGCTCATGTAAGAGATGAGTAAAAAACTGAAGTACAGAAGTATAAAAATCATTTAACCGTGAAAATTGCATTATGCGAATGATTCCTCGGTAGCATATGCGCTTAACAAAAAAATAAGTATATGCTTAACACAGTGCTTCTGAAACTTTCAATATTTGCGATCCAATTTCAATCAAGATTTTCATCACCCCCCCCCTAAATTAACAATAATGCACTTAGTCATTCCATATACACTACTGGCAATTAAAAATGCTACACAAGCTAGAAATTCAGATTACAAAATGATATTGGACAAATATATTATGCTGGAAATAACAAGCGATTAAATTTTGAAGAAATTTGGTTGCATTGAAATAAGTACCCAGAGCAACCACCTCTGACAGTAATAACAGAACTTATACACGAAGGCATTGAGCCAAAAAAAGATTGGATGGCATGTGCAGGTACAGATGCCCATGCAGCTTCAACACGATGCCCCAATTCATCAATCATAGTGCTGGCGTATGGAGACAAGCCAGTCGTTTGGCTAACATGAACAGGACTTTTTTTATTGGAAAGAGATCGGGTGAACGTGCAAACCAGGGCAACAGCCGAACATTTTCCGTATCAGGGAAGGTTCGTACAATAACGGCAACATGTGGTCGTGCATTATTCTGCAGAAAACGGAAGGGTTTCGCAGGTCTCGAATAAAGGGTAGAACCACAGGTCACAACACACCAGGTATGTAACGTGCACTGTGCAAGGTGTCGTCAATGCGAACAAGAGATAACCAAAACGTGTATCCAATAGCACCCCATACCATCAAGCCCGGTGATGGGCCAGTACGACGATGACGAATGCACGCTGCCAATGTGCGTTCACCAGGATGCCGCCAAACATGGGTGCAAACATCTTGATACTGTAAATATAACCTGGATTTGTCTGAAAAAATGACGTTTCGTCATTCGTGTGCCCAGGTTCATCGTTGATCAGACCATTGAAGACGTTCCTGTCTGTGATGCAGCGTAAAGGGTAGCTGTAATCATGGTCTCCTAGGTGAGAGTCCATGCTGCCGCAAACGTCGTCGAACTGTTCGTGCAGACACTTGTTGTCTTGTAAATTATCCAAATTCTTGACTCAGGCTTCGTGACGTGGCTGCACGATCATCCATTAAGGCCATGAGGGTAACATGCCTGTCTACTAGGGCTGATAGTGGTAGGGGGCCGCTGAAATCTAGCACAGTGTTCCCTATTACCGTCCTATGCCCATCGATTCCATATTCTGTTAACAGGTATTGGATCTCGACCGAAGCGAGCAGCAATATTGCGATACGATAAACTGCAATCGCAGTACGCTACAATTCGACCTTTATCAAAGTCAGAAACAAGCTGGTACGCATTTTTGCTTTTTACACGAGGCATCACAACAACCTTTTACCAGGCAACACCATTTAAATGCAACTGTGTTAGAGAAACCGTCTGAACAATTTCCTCATTTAAACACAATGTAGATGTCGCTAATGACGCCTGCTTTGTCTGAATAAGCCGAAAAGCCAATCATTTTCATATCACAGCACCTTCTTTCTGCCGTTTCACGTTTGTAGCATCTTACTTTCTTGGTGCAGCAATTTTAAAAGCCAGTAGTGTAGCCTTCGTCTTCCAAAGCTTTGATTTTTCTTAAATGCGACGTCTTTATAAACGACTTTAAGGTAATTTACTGCGGAGAAAACTCAAAACATTAGCCTTGATGTTGTCTCTTTATATTTTGAAGGATAAGACATAAGTATAATTCCATTCTTCGTATTATTTGTATAAAAGAATTCCAAAACTTAATGAATTCTTTACTTTTAACACTTGTAACTGTTATTTAAGTTATACATAAAACTGAATGTTTGTATATTTGTTTGAAACAGATGCAGATCAATATCATTGATCATATCATCTCGAAATTTTGCCGAGAGCTTCATTGATGTTTTGAAGGAATTGTAAGCATATTTTTGCCAAAACAAATTTTTGAGTCTATTTATAGTAAATTTCTTTTCTGAAACACCCTTGCTTAGGAAAGAGTTTGCGTGTGTATGTGCGAAGTCACCAAATGCCGTGATATGCAATTAAGAAAACTAGGACATCATACCCATTCAAAAAATCGATTTTTCAATTTTATTATTAAAAAATAGCGCATATTTTTCTGAATCTAAAAATGTATAACACATATGTTCGTTGATAAAGTAACCTTAAAATGAGAAAAAAGTCATTGACAAAAATCTAGTTACAAATGTTTAGTTTTTCAATTTTTCTCCACAGCATAATTTTTGCTTTTAGGTACACATTAAAAAAAATGTATTGCACTATATGGTTCCAAACTTTTTATAATTCAATACAGGATACCTGTGCATATAGTGAACTTATTTTTTTAGACGAAGAAGTACACAGTTTTTTTTAAAAAAAATAGTTTTATGCATAAAAAAGGGGAAAAAATAAAATTTTAAAAATTATAAAGTCTTAAATTTTTTTAAAGAAACTCTTAATATTTTACTAAAAAACAAAGTTCACAATATTTTGTGTATTGTTTAATACGTGTGCAAAAAATATTTTACATATTTAAGAGATACTTTTTTTTAAAAAATGGTACTTAAAAGAAGTATATATTAAGAGATCTCAAAAATTATGTCCAACTTTAAATTTTTTTAAAAAATTTAAAAATTTAACTAAAAAATTATTTTTGTATTTCTACAGAAAAATTAAAATATCTTTGTTAAGATAAAAAAAAATCTAAGCTCTATTGGAAATTTTTATAGATATGTGTCCCATAAACAAATAGTCTTATTTCTGGCATTTTAATCTTTCGAACAAGTCCTGGTACCCTTAATAGAAAAAAATGGTTCCCGCTCATGTTTAAAAAACGATTATTGTATTTGGCAGCAACTTTTCATTTCGCAATGTTTAAGAATGGGTTTTGTGGAAATCTACTCCCAAAGGGGTGCTGGGGTGTTACAGATAACAATTCCCTTTTAGAATTAATAGACCTACATACTTGAAATTTTACAAGTATAAAAAAGCAAAAGCGCTAAAAGAGCATAAATTTTAATGAAGGTTTTTTACACTAAATTTTGTTTTCTATGCTTGAAAATATTTCTAAATACTACGTAAAGATCTGAGGGCCCACAATCAGATCTTTGAAATAAAAAAAAGAAAATTGTTTTTAAGAAATCATAAGAAAATTTTAATTCCAATGAAGTCTTCCTTTTCTCTCTCTCTCTCTCTCTCTCTCTCTCTTTAGATCTACATCAAAAATAAACATCAAATGAAATTTAAAACAAACTCAAAGTTCCATTAAAAAGGTAATTCCCATTATGCTTCAATTTCAAAATGCTTTTGAGTCAGTAAAGGAAACACAAATTTTGTCTAGAATAAATAGGAAAAAGACATGATCTAATTAAAATATTTTGCAAGACAACAGTACCAAGTAAAATATCTTTCAATTAAATGTTTCAGTCATCTTACCCAGACAAATCCGGATAGAATAATCAGCTTGACTTGAAATTTGCCAAACCCTACTCTGTTGATGGCATCCTCAGCTGTGAATGCTTCACCTGAAATAAAAATACACCATTGTCAAATCTTTAATCCTTTATTCTTGAAAAAACTAGCAAGCTCGGGGTAAAAAAAGGAAACTTTCGACGAAACAAAACTCACCCAAATCAGTTGCCATTTGTTATTATTACTTTTTTTCCAGCAAAATTATTAGTATAGTAGAGTTTGCAAGACAGGTGCAAAAGGTCTATTCGTTTTTTGTGGCGGTGAAGAAAGCGGCAAAGCAAACAAAATGAACATAGCCTGAGATTGTGCATAGTCAAAATTTCTGTCTAAGACTTCTTGTCTTCTTTTTGGTTGAAAATTAATCTTGCATCGTTAAAAGTGTATGAGGTTTAGAGTAAAAAAGCCTCGGAGTGCACTGTTAATATCATCAAACAGTTTTCGTCCAAAACTGTTAGTTAGCCAAGTACAGAGACTGAAAGAAGGAGTAAAAACCTCCTAAGCAAGCTCCATAATTTTTTGGCATATAATGACAGAAGTATGAGGTCTCGCGTTGACTCTAAAATGTGAATTAATCCTTTGTTAACGCGTCGCTTCCTAAAGCAGCACTGGGGCTATTGGTGACGGACCTCGTTATTTCAAGCCGCGGCCAAGTGATGAGGATGACACCTCAGCTGGCATTCTCCTCTCTAAATTCCCACACCGCACCAACGGTAGGAATATCGGTCACAAAAGACATAAAGTTCTCTCTAACAGGTGGGTTTTCAAAAGCACCAAAACTCGAACTCACGACACTCTGGCCATATGCTCGTGACCATGGCTATGGCTATTCCAACGGGAGAGAAAGAGACCACAATGACAGTAGAGATTTAATGGCTTAGGTCAGCGATGCGAAAACTACTTTCATTTCCATCTCCCCATTTAGTGCACGTCATGAACCCTTCATGGAGAGATTTTTTTGAATCTTCAACAATCAAAGTTTGCAAAACTTAGTTTAAGGTAAATTTTTTGTAGTATTTGCGTTTATGTTTTACCTTATTAGACGTCTGAATGCAATATTTTTATTTATGCATCCTTTTTAATGAAAAATATTTATAAGAAATTTGTATCATAAGAATTCAATTCAAGGAATGCGCTTGCAAAAGTTTCATGATTGTTTCTATTTTACGAAGTGCATTGAAAATTGTAAAATGTAAATAAGCCTTGGGATCTAGTCAAGATTGATATTTTGTTTTGATGGCAACTTATATTTTGAAAAGCTAACTTCTCATAAGTAAATCGTTGCTAACTGAATCAGAATATTAATTGCTTTCTTCTTCAAATCATCATGTTTGTTTCCTATCAGTAAATGAATTTCTTAGGAATTCAACGAATTAAATTAGTGAATTTTAATACAGTAGAGATCTGTGAATTAATAGAATTGATAGAACATTTTTGTGCTTCTTAAAGAACTGAATTAATTTTTGTCATACAATTTCGTAATTTCGTTTGATGAAAATTATAATTCCTCGTTTCCAAATATGAAGCCTTAGTTTTTCCATAGCTGAATTACACGAAAATACTCTACTAGAACATTTTTTTTAAAGCTTTTACAGAAAAAAAATATGAAGAACATTTCACGGATATTTTTAGTCATTTTTTTTTTTTTTTTTTTTTTACAAAGGAGACCAAGGCTAATCAATATTTTTTGCATTAGAAGAAGCCTGGAGAATAGCAATCTACTTATATTAGTATTTATTTAGTATTACTATAAGCAGAATACTAGTACTTATTTAACTGTAATTCTTTTAACATATTGGTTTGCTTATCAAAAAAATAAAAGAATCAGTGAAGGCAGAAACAAAAGAGATAAGTCGAAAAGGTTTAAAATTACAAAAAGGGTTATGGGCGAAAAATTTTGAAAAGGATTAAGAGATTTTTCTCTTTAGATTTTCGTAAGAAGTATTATAAAATTTTTGTACAAGACAGGATCTTTTGTCATTAAAAGATTTCCTCCATTATGTGGTGATATTTTAATGATTCATAAATGGTGCTCATATATCAAATAGTGTGATGAATCATAATTAATTCATCTCCCATTAAATTAACTTATGTAGAACTAAGAAAATTCTGTATTTTATTTGAATAAGCAATTAAAGAAATGATAATAAATATTATTTTTATTAAGTATGACTACGATAGTTGTAGGATTTAAACTTCATAATAAATACTAAATGGCTTAAAAATATATTTAACGTTTTATTCAACAAAATAAATTTTTTATTCCTGTTTCAAAAAATTAATTCAAAATTGCTTTTTAGGCATCAAGTTTGAAATCTATAAAAAATTTTATTCTTTAGATTTTAAAAGAAATTTTTTAAAAAAAATATGTGTAAAACCTCATTTATATAAAAATGAATGACATAATTTTGCTGAACGAAACCGTAACAGCTCATTTCTTTCATTTCATTAGTTAACAAAAGGTTTATCATAGTTGCAATTGAGAGCTTAAAGTTAAACAGACAATTTAGCAGAAACAAGAAATTCTATTAGAAAGTACAAATCTGAATACAGTTTTAAATAGTTATGAGAAATTACGGTACTAAATCAAGGTAAGTGAAAATAAATTATTTAAAAAAAAACCATTAAAGACACACAACTAAAAATAGCTGCCAAGTATAGAAAATTACACTGGTTAAATTTCCTTTAAACGATTCCTTTTTCAACATTTCTTATACATACCAAAACATTTCTGATACCATACAGGTTTTATGTATTTAAATTATATTTATTGTTCACCAACAATATAAACTGAATATTTCAAAAGAAAGAAAAACCTTGATTTTAAAAAATACATTCAACTGACTAGATCCTTTTTTTAAAATTCATGATTTTCCCAATTTTTACTGGATTGTTATCATTTATAAAAATATAAAACTAATAAAATCAATATCTTTAATTTTGTATGTTTTTTATATTTTAGTGATATTTTTAATTATTTGAATGACATTTAACAAAACAATTGTTTAATGTTTACACTGAAATTAACCTAATTCTCTCTCTCTCTTATGATCAGTATTATAAACATTAATTTCCAGTAGTTAAAATAATCTAAGAAAAAAGCCTATTTAAATAATTAATCTTATTTTCATCAAAAAAAACTATAGCTTTTTATTTGATATTATTGATTAGAATAGTTAAGCCTTTTGAATTTGATTTTTCTTTTCATAATATAGCCATTTTTTTTCTTCAAAAAACTAATTTGGCCAATTTGGGGATTTATATTAGTGGAAACACTTTCTCGGTATTATATACTAACACTAGTACATTAATCTATAACTATTTGACAAAAAATATTTAATTAATTAATGACAAAATTGGTTTGGTATTAAAGGAAATAATTCTCAATACTCTGCGGCTTTATTCCATTTTATATTCTTGAATCTATTAATTAATTACTTATTGAGAGAGTATGCCACATGCCCTAATTAAAAAATACAGTACTTACTTATAATTAGAACTGAAGACTTATTTTCATTGGGGGTGGGGGTAATTACATCTTCTTCCACGGTCATTTTGCGGAAATAGCCCCTATGATCGGCGGACTTTCTGGCGAAGGTGAATTTGCCTCTGATATCTTCTGGCATCCCTACGGAGTTCAAAATGTTGAGGAATAATCATGCTAAAGCAAAAACTCGTCGCACACGTACCGCCCATTGTTTGAGAGCAGTTGACAGTCAAAAAACGGTCATTCTTTTAGGGTGATGATTTATGAAGACGACATCGACATCACGAACTGCAGTGATGGCTGTGTGTTTGAATACTCTGCGTTTATGTAAATGGTATCGAATCGCTCTGGCTCTTTTCTAGGAAGATTAAATGCAAACTTTTCATGTAATTCTCGTAAAATGACGTAAAAAAAGGTTTGTTTATTTAAAATTCAGATTAGTTAGATAATGAGGAACCTTTCGCAACGTTGTGCAAATACAGAAAATAATATTCTGTCATCTCGGATTTACTTTCTAATGCATAAGAAAATAAAATGTAAATTATAAATAAACTTTTAAGGTTTTTGCTATGACATAAAAATGGCTTTATCTATAACTGGAGAGTTTTGCTTGTATTTTATCTCACACAGTTATACCTGCTTTCGCCGGTCTTGTTCGTTATCTTCGAAATTAAGGCTTAGATTTTACATTATGTTTCGTATTGTAAGAAATTTAGTTCTGCTAAAATGTATTTTCTTTATTTTGAACCAATTTCTAACTGGCAATTTTAAATTATACAATAGTTATTAATATTGACAAAAATTATCTTCCATATTATTATCGTCTGCTTTAATGGACTCGATTCACCTGATGTCATAATCATATGATGATATGCAAAACAAATTCCCACGTATTTGATTCGACTGAGTATTTTGGCGGCATTTTCGCATTTGCATCTACTATCATATAACAAAATTGAATCCTTTCTTTCCTTTAACATAAAAAAAAAATACAATTTTTGTTTTTATGCATTTCTGATAGCTTTATAAATTTTTTTTTAATTTTACATTAATATTTCTTTATTTTTATTGCAAAAAAATTATTTTTTTGTAAATTTTCAGAACATCTATTGCTAACTTATGTTGCTTGGCGATCGATTCCGGTCGCCAAAATACCTATCATTAAGTTAAGTTGCTTAGCGAACACCAAAAAAATTGGCATTGCCAAGCCTTTTCCCCTGTTCTACACTTTAAAGCTTAATTTTTAAGTATAAAAAATTTTGTTAAATTGAACGATCCATAATTTTTTGAAAAAAAAATGTGGCTGGCAAACTAATTATTAAGCCTAAAAGTATACAAAAACTGGACACGAGGCCAAAGAACAGGAGTATAAACTAAGCTTAAATATAATACTATAAACTAAAACTATGTATGTATTTAATAACTATACAAAAAGCAAAAGACTAGAAAATATATGAAAAATATTTAGAGTACTAAAAAAATTTAAAGAATATAAAATTTGAATGTAAGCAAAATCGACGGTTAGCACACAACCACAAGTGAAATACGATTAGCTGTTAGTGTTTATTTGATTATCGCGTGCAATCGCTAAACGATCGCAGCGCCCTGTGATTAATCGACCCCATTCCATAAATCATGTAAATGTAGTTATCTGATTACTTAATTTATTTGCTGATGTATAATCATCTGGTGTTAAAGTTATGTTGCTTATAAGTTGGCATTTCTTGTAATTTGTCTAAATATGTTATAGTCCAGTCATATTAGGGTTTCACTGCTGAATGGGAGATAATAAGCTGAAAACTTGTATAGACCTTTATTTTGTCACTCTAAATCATAGGTTCCCAAACTTTTTAACCTCATAGACCCCTTGGCAGGGTTTTCAGTTTGGGATAGACCCCCTACTTTCCTAATATTAAATTTGTGTAAATTTATCAATTTAAATGTGTTTTTGACAGCAGGTATAGAGCTATTTACTTTAAAAGATTAAAATTTTTCACCGTAGTAAAGTATAGAAGAGTTTAAAATTTAAGAAAACATATGTTAATTAATTTAATTAGTTAATAAAAAAATAACTAATGCATGAAACAATTGTTACATCATAGTAACTGTGCAACAAACAAGTTCTTTTTGAGGGAGGGAGGAATCTGGGGATGCAATAATAAACTTTCAACATTTGGCATCAATCTTATCAGGGTTTAACCCTAAATATCTCCTCGGTTAAGGGTGTCCAGTATTTTCTTCTTTCTTTTTTGGTTTTGGAGATTAGCAAGCGCACCTTCTCAATCGAAAAAACAATTAAAAGCTTTCTCAAGATATTCCATAATATGGAATGAATAACAGGTATATCTTTTTAAAGCTAAAATTGTTGACATCGTTTCTAAACTTATCTTCGTTAGTGCATATTCCTAGTGCTTAATTCTTATAATCTGATTTTTTTTTCAAAGTGACCATACGAATTCATTGTCTTCTGTGGTACTACGATAGTCAAAACATTCTCAAACCTAGTTTCAAAATCTAAAAAAGGGCATTTAAATGTTGGAGACGTCCAAAATTATGCTTCTTTAGCTTAATTCTGGCAAGAAAGTTTATGAAATGTGGTCCTAATAACATATTTATGCTGTTGCCTTGTAACTGCTAATAAACTTCCTTAAATTTAGTAAATAATTATGTTAAATAGTTAAGTCTAGTTTCCACTTGATTAAATTTCCTTTTAATATTAGTCACGATCTGGTTTAATGAGAGCCACAAACGTAGACCCCCATTTACACCTCATGGACCCCCAAATTATTTTTTTGCTGTCGCGGACCGATTGCTGATCGGTCTATATCAGGGGTGGCCAACCTTTTTGGGAAGCGTGCCACAGTCTGATAAAAAAAATTTCGCGTGCCACTTCCAACTTTTCCACCAAACTAAAAAATATACAAAAGTGAAAAAATGTTACTTATAGGCTTATTATGGGTTATTTACACCAAGAACTTATTTTTAATGCAAGTTCTATGTTGTGAAAATGTAAAAAAAAATTGTATAACAATTAAAAAGTAGAAACTTACATTTTATTGTTGATAAATTTTAACAGGATCAACAAGTTAGCTTAGGTACAAAATAAAAACAAGCACCTTGAAAAATTTAATTTTATGTGATTATTAAGCAGTCACTACTTTGTGAGGGGGGGGTTCTAACCGGCACCCCTCTCTCTCTCTCTGTCCTGCCCGTCTCTAGGTGTGGGGGGAAACAAAGCATCACCAACAAACTCCATAATAACAATTAGATTTATTCAGACTTTGAACACACACTTAAACAATCACAAGTGGAAATATAAGAAGAAACCTAGGAGTGATATCTAAAGCGTTGCTTATTCCTAATATTCAACTCTAAGTAAACCCGACTACCAGAAATAGATAAGGAGAACAAGCACTAATGAACCGATAGCCGATTCTTATTATACTATCTTAAATCTTAATTTAATAATTTGATCTCAACAATTACTTTCTTACCGCGCTAGGTTTGTGAAGGAAATACTTCAGTGTTCACACTTACTTGACAGCTTCATGGCTCCTTCTCTCTTACATCTACAAAACCTTAGACTTTATATAGTCAAAATAATTTACATATATCTATCTCGTGTTCTTCTTGAAAGCTGTGAATTAATGTAAATGTTTCCCCAAGAAGATTAGTAGGAAATCTCGCGAATAGACCCGTCACAACTTTCTTAATGTGACTTTTGAATTTGTAGTTTTTTTTTTTTTACTAAATCATCTATATTTGAATTAGTTTTTGAAGATGCTAACTAAATTAGGTGTTTTAGTTAATTTTGAGTGATTTTTGATTTAATTACGTTCATAACAGAAAACATTTCTTCTCAAACATATGTTGATCCTAACCTACTACAATATCTGACCGCCAAATCATGTAAATTTGGAAAATTGCTTACGGCACAAATTTTCAAAATTCGATGTAATTCAGATCATTTGCGGTTAAAATAATTCCTTATATTTGCTTTTCAGAGTAATATGATGCTGTAGGTCAATAATTTCAATTAGTATTTGAGATGGGTAACAATTAATCTCTTGAAGAAGAATCAAAAAAGGATTTGTGAAAAGCTCAGTATTTTTTTTATCATCTTTTAAATCCTCAAACCTGGCTTTGAAAGAATCCTGCAAAATGGATGTTAAATTTTTAAATCTACCATAGTTCGGAACATTACTAGCTTTGGCAGATAATTCCTGCATAAAGGGGGAATGAGTTAAAAAAAAGTTTTCCTTCAAAATACAGACAAAAAATCAAAAGTTAGTTCACAAAAGAAGATAAATGACCAACTAAAGAAGAAAAAATACAATTTTTTCAGTGTAATCTTAAATTTTAATTGTTTAAATGTTCAATTACATCAGTAAGAAAAGCTAAATCCCTCAGCTAATTTTCACTCCTGAGGAGCAAGCATTCACTGGGAAGTTCATTGTTTTCTTCAAGATATTCTAAAAACCACATTCCCTCAAACTCCAAAATCTTGCAAGTGAACTTCCTTTGGAAAGCCAGCGTATACTACAATGAAGGAGTAACTCATCATTTTCTTCCGTTTTTTCGGGGGAAAGCGCACGAAATCTTCGTCGTTTCAGAGCACGAGCTCGTACTTTGTTGATACAGTGCACCACGGGGTAAACAACAAAAGACTAGTTTAAGTCCTTGGCATAAAGAGCTTCTTGATGAATAATACAATGGTACTTGAAAACTTTTCTTCCCAAATAATTTCCAAGCAATGCAACAAAACCTTTTAACCTGCCAATCATGCAAGGCGCTCCATCTGTGTAAATACTGTCTAATTTTGTCCATTCTACTTTGTTAACTTCAATTATATATTTTTAAGTTCCTTAAAAATGTCTCCACCTGTAGTTAAAACTAGTTGGAAAAATTAAGAAGTTCTTCCACAGTATCAAAATTATTGTTCGTGTAAAGGATGCTTAACTGCGCATTGTCTGTGGTATCACAGCCTCCATGTACTTGAAATTTTGAAGTCCAGAGACAATTTGCGTTCCAACATCCTGGCCCATGTCATCAAAACGGCACATGACGGTATTTCTAGACAAACCTATTTTAGTAACCATATTTTTTACATTACATCACCAACTTCTTTGGGCGTTAAAAGGCTACCTTTTTTATTATCTCCTCTCCGTCAGAATATAGTTTTTTCTTGAGGGCTTACAACAAAGAAAGGTCATAAGAAACCTTCACTATAGTTTATATTTCGTCATTTCTCTTTTGGAACAAAAATTGTTGGCTGGATAAAGATATCTTTTTTTATTGATAAATTTGGTTCGCAAATTTCATCCCACAGGATATTTGCTGCTGAAATCACTATGCAGTTGTTTGAAACGAAGGTGCAAGTTAAATACTTTTGGAACTATTATACCAATACAACATATCAAACAAACAGGCTTGGAAGCATTTTAATGTGTAACTAAGTATTGTTCTTCCCAAACAATTTTAAAATCACGTGCTGCAATATGCTCCTCATAATTTATTTTCGATGTTGAAGGCTTACTCATAAACATATTGAAAAATAAAAAAATTTTTTAACAACTACGCTCAACGCTAAAATCTAAAAACAATTTTAGAAGAGGAAAAAGGTTTAGCGTCTTGCTAAACAGAGTTTAAAATCAACTGAGTCTGACAGCTGGAAACAATTTGCCGATGTTACGCTACAAATTTTCTAGGCTCTGAATCCAGCATTCTGATTAATTATATTCCAATTCATTCTCATTATTTTCGTTGTGAAGGGTATTTGCCTCCAACTCTAGATCCAAGTTCAGAAGGAGAAAAGAACTTTTAGGCGTAACCGAAGCTAATTGAACTTTATATATGTAATTTTTTTTTTAATTTTCGAGACATATCAGTCATCTGTAGATCTTTTTGATCATTTAAATGATTACAAAAAAAAGGTATCTGCGGAATAAGTATTGGCTGCTATTATTTGCACGTAATCGTGCAATTTCGCCTCGGATTGCAGAAGTGTTCCCACTTTTAGTACAAACTTTTTCAATATGGCCGCTGCTTGGCGCCTAACTTATTAGAACAAAAGGTGTTCACACGGCAAGGATCACCAGCTGGAGCTTCTCGATTATTTATAAGTAGAATGGGTAATCGGAGTTCCTGTTTCCGGCTGGAAACTTCACCTCCGGTCATGACAACTTTGAGTTGCACTGCAATAGCTTTCACTTAGCCCAGTCTGCATTTAAGATTATATAAACATTTAAGAATTTAAAAACTTTAGTAGAAACCCTTTTCTATTATTATAGATTGAATAGATGGCAGAGTACCTGTTTCCCTTAGGGAAACTCAAACTCTTATCTTTGAGTTTTTGAAGTGCATGAGTTCAGCTTTACCTTCACCCTATGTTGCTTTTAATGATAATAAAATTTAAAAGAACGCCTCCCACGGCTATCTCTGCCTGTAAATAGTCCCTACGCGTCAGTAAAGAGTTCATTCTATTTTTATTTATTACTAGCTGTGCCCTGCCACGCGTTGCTGCGGCTCAGTCTGGTTAAAAAGAAAGCACATGTTTTCAGTATGTTTAAACATTTACATTGGTGGTATGATTTTTTATTTAAAAAAATTTATAAATATATGTACACAAAACTTTACTTAACCAATATCATTTGTAATTTGTTAACCAAATACTTGAAGTTATTACAACTTATTTTTGGCTTTATGTTATGAACTTAAATTTATTGACATTGTATTTTTAGTGGAGACCTCAAATAATATAAATTTTAAATGGCTCTACTCTGGATTCCTCGAGGGCAATAGGTTAGTTTTACAATGCTTATGGATATTTCTGTTAAATCAGAGATGTGTTCAAAAATGCACATTTCTCCAAACAATATCATTTGGAAACATGAATTGTATTTCCTGATGTTATATAGGGAATGTTTTGATTCCGCAGTATATCTGGCGAGCAAAGTTTTTAATGGCACTGGTGGTTCTCCAAGTTGAGACAGTTTAATTTTTCCAGCGGTACAAAAACATTCCTTTTATTTCTCCCTTAAATTTCAGAGAATTGCAATAAAGATAAACTTCAGTCATTGTGCTGATGAAAATATGCTGGCTAAACCTATAATCTTCCACTGGGTTGTACCGGAATGCAAGGTGACTGTTATTGTGTGATTGCTCCCTCCAAAATCACGTTTGACGCTGATGTGCTGTTTCAGGTTGACATCTTTCAGCCACTCGCAACCTACTTTGTTCCTTTTGTTGAGAACAGAGCAGATCTGATGTTGCAAAACATGAATGCTGGGCTCACAAATGTGCATCCTCAAGGTTGGCTGCCTGTTGCTCTGCTGTGCCCTCAGCATGTGCTTGTGCCATTCTTTGCGTGCTTTTCTCGTTTGCTGATATCTGTTCCTCCTCAATTTGATGTGCAATTACACTCGTTGCAGTACTTTTTCCTTGTGAGTATGATGACCAAAGTTTGATTTCCTGAAAGGCATTTTTATGTAGTGAAGCTAACTGACTGCACTTAAAAAGAAAAAAGTTAAAGCAAAAACATATAAAATTTCAAAACATTAAAAAAAAGGAATGAATTTGTAATGAATTTATATCATTATATAAAAATAATCAGGTTTTACAAATCTCTTTTATATCACAGATTGCTAAATAAACACAATACCATATGAAGGCTGTATGCATTTAATTATTTCACACAATGGTCAGAATTGTAAAATAGATTCTCAACACATAGCTTTATCGTGTCTTCTTTCCGCATTTTAATAACACTTACTGATAGCATATTTTACAAAAAAAATTATATTCAGGCACTAATTTAACCCTTTATAGGATTGTGGCAAGTATACTTCCCAACTTAGCTAATTTTAAAATGTCCGTGGGAAGCTATTTTTCCACATATTATTCGTGCTGTTGATACTTCGGCTAGAGCGACAACTGATATCTGGAATATCAAGTTGCAAGCGCAAAGGACAACCTGTACATTTCCTGAAAAGCAAGAAAAAAACAGATCCAGATGACTAAAAGTGGTGACAATAAGCTAATTTAACAAAAAAAATATATAGACGTTGTCGTTTGAGCTGCATTAAAGCGAAAACACGATACGTTTGTATAGCTTACTATGTCCCACTATGTATTGGTCCCTGTTTTCAGAAATTTTATGGTGAGTAATATGTATGAATTTTTTTTTCTTAAATTTATTAATATAAATATATTCCATTTTTAATTCCTTTTTTTCTCAATTTGGTACTTTCCAACTATATTTTATAAATATCGTGTAACACGATATTTAAAAAAAATGCAAAAGATGTCCCCAGTGGCTGATGGTAAGTATTCTTTCCAAGAAAAAAATTATCTTGAAAATCAAATTGATTTTAAATAATAAGCTAAATGAACATCTTTTTTATAAATCAATCTATAAATCCTAAATATATCTTAATATAACACTACTTGGAAAAAAGGATTAAGTTGTAATTTTCCTTTTAAAAATGTAATTTGATTTTAAAGTAATATTTTACGTAACATTAGAAACATGTATTTCTTCTCTTTACAAAGCGTATTTAATGTTTATACGTTAAATTCATTCTACGTAATACAATTTAATTTATACTCTATAATTCTAATCTTATGAATATACAAAGAATTATATATATTTATTTAAAATTCCAACTATTATAACGATATTTTTGAGGTTTCTAACCCAGAATTTAAATTCTAGAGCAAGAAACTTCTGTTCCGCAGACTAAATGAGACTAAATGCTTCATTTTTTATTTTAGTTTTTATCATAGTAGTGTTTTGATAAATGTTTTTTAATTTTAATTTATCTCCAATGGCTAATGCCTAAGTTATCTGACTACCCTAAAATTATGAATTTTCCAAAAAATTGACAATTTTTTTATGATTTTATTTTATAGGCCATCTTATTAGCTTTATAAACATACCAAGTTTATTACTTTCCCTTCATTAGGATGAAAACTACAAGTGTTTTAGTAAAAGCAGATGTCATTGCTTTAAGCAAGATGTCATGCTTTAAAACGCGTTTTTCTCGCAGTGTGTTTTTCGAAAAAGTTCAAACAGGGACAGCGATTGCTCAAGAAGTTTAGAAAATAAATTACTGAAATTTTTTGTGTATGTTCTGTATAATAGTAGAAGTGTTTTAAGTGTCAGATTTATCAATCACTTTTTTATTACACAATTTACAGCCCCTTATGTAAATATAATCACTTTTTTCTTAAGCAATTTCATATAATAACTAAGATAATGTACTCTGGCTTTTGTAAAAAATTAAAATATCCCTTATCCTGAAGGTCATTTTAAAAATGAATAACATATAGCTACACATCAGAATTGAAAAATTGAAAAAATTTTCGTTAACTTTTTGTACAGAAGGATTTTTTTGTAAATTTTTACCCATTTTAGGGTACTTTAATTTTAGCCATGTTAGATTAGATTAGCCATGCAAAGGCATTTCGGATAATTAAAATTAAGTACTTTTTAATACAAATCGTCATATTTTCACAGGACCCATTTATCTAAAGTAGATCAATCGGTATCCGATGCGGTTAAAGGCAACGCCTGGACTACCGGTGATGTACCTCATTAATTTGAACTACAGTTTTGAGTGAGGATGTCAACTGAGCTTGCACCTAAAACTCCAAAATTGCAACGCCAACGTTAAAAATTTTAATCTTGACAGGTTTTATATTTGGCAGCCATGACCACTTCACAAATTTCAAAGCAAACAGATTATTTTTTGAAATAATAATAAATGTTATAAAAACTAAAAAAACACCCTTTTATAGCTAATCGAACTAAGTTGTAACTTAATCTTTTAATCGCCAAATCTTGAAATGGGATCTGAAATTAGTCGCCAGATGCGGGATGGAATCTGAAAATATTAAATCGTTAATCCTGATGATCCTGATCAGGACAATGGAACGAATCTGTTACACTATTGTATTGCCATCGGTCCTGGACACGTGAGCAAAATTTCGAATTAATCTGAGCTTTCAAAATGGGTAAAAATTGAGTTCAAAGATTCCGTTACATACAAGGGAAGCTTATAAAAGGGTGTTAAAAATGGGCACATTACATTTCTAGTCGCTTAACACGGAAGTGAGGGGGACTGAAATATTTCGTGTAAAAGAATATCGCAAAAAAAAACTAATTGTTTGTTAGAATGCATGCATATATACAAAGATACATATATATTTATATATGCATTCAATAAAAGTTTTGTAACAAAAACCTTCGCAAGAACTTTATGAAATTAAATACAAAATTTAGCAATACCAAAATCTTAACAGATTTCTGTTTTCGAGTAACAGTCTTATGAAACTCCATTCTCATTTTAAACGAAATTGCATTTTGATTTCTCCTTGAGCTCTTTGCCATTGTGCTCGTAAGAAAATTCTTCTAAAATGGAGGGAGGTGTGGGAAACGCGAACCAAACTCACGGATTTTTACTCACACCGCGATGTTCTCGCCACCGTATTCCAAAGCCAACTGATGAAAGATGAGATGTTTTTGAGATGCGTTTGTAGGGATGGAGTGTGAAAGTAGCTTAGTAAACAAAACTGGCTCGTGTCACAGGCTACACCGAGGGTATTTCAAAACCAAGTTATCCTCCTTTCTACGAAACATGGGAAACCCCCTCTCCTTCATTTCTCACCCCTCTTAAATCTCGCCTGCGTGGCTGGTGTTTTCCGCATTTTGTTCATTCCCAGAAGGGAAATCTTTTGATGTTAAGTGATTTTCGTTTCGAGTTAAGAGAAAAAAATGCATGAAAATTCATAGTAGTTCGTCGGGACTGTTGTGTTATTTCGTGTTAAGCTTTATTTCGTCTTAAGTAATTTCGTGTTAAATGAATTTCACTGTATATCAAAATCTGCATTAGCAAAATGATAACTTACTCATCCTTTGTTCAAACGTAACTGAATAACAAAGAAGTGTTCGTGAATTGTTAGGAGGATTTATATAAGTGTATATTTCTTTTAAAATTAAGTAACACATTACCCACGTATTTTTATTTCAAGGATTTTTCTTATGGATAACTAGTTGCATAAATTTATATTCATCTAGTATGCTAAATAACATTCTGTTTGTGGAAGTTTTTAAGTAATTTGTAAACATTTTAAGAAGTGCTTCGTTTTTAGCATTAAAACTGTATACAATGCGGTTCCTTTCAAATCGTACGCACAGAAGTTTCTTATCAAATTCAGTAGATGGCAGCACTGCAAAATATCAGAACGATTTTCAGTGTGATAGGTTACATTTCTCAACCTGTGACAAGAGTTTCCCCAGCGATGCGCGGAAAAAAGAAATTAATTGATAGATTCAATAAAAAAGAGAAGAAAAGAGGATTTCTACAAAAAAAAAAATATTTTAATTGTGACGTTTCAATTATTTCTCGCCTGTGTTTTAGGAAAAATTCCCCCAATTCCTATGACATCATAACTTCCTAATAGATACAGCTGCAAAAGAAAGGGGAGACTTCTTATTTTATTAGGTGGGAATCGTCATTTCTTAAATATTTTCATAGGGTGGAATAAATCTTGTGTTACTGAAACAAACATTAGGTACTTTTTAAAAATATTTTTCAATTATTATATAGAAGAATTCACAGCTGCACTATGTTTTTGTAGAATCTACAAAAATAAATGTAACGCCCTTATTATAATGGGTTTCAGTAAAGTTGTCAATATTTCCTTACTTGGCTTTCTCTACTTTTAGCAACACATGATTGTATTTAACAAGTTCCTAGACTGCTCTCAAGTAAACAGAGCCATAGTTGTATATGTTTTTAAAAACTTAATTTACTGTGCATCCTGCAAGGAATGGAAAATAAAAGTGACCCTTTATATTATGAAAGAAAATTCAAACAATCCAGATATTAGTAATTATACAGATGAGTGATTATACAGTTATTGTACAGTAGTGATGAGTCAAGATGTGTGCAAAAGAAAAAGGTTTAAAAACGTTAGAATAGAGCAGGGTGGCCACCAGGGTACTGCAAAAGGCATTGTGGCACGCTGAGCCGTGGTCTGTGGCACGCGAAGACTTATTGAAAAATTCCAAAAATTTATAAAATATCTCCTGATCAAATCTGAATTCAATAGAAAATCAGTCATGAAGAAAATATGTAAAACAGACCTTCAGCTTGACGAAGCTAAGCAAGCTTTTTTCTTTTCTTCAGTATAGCGCCAAAAATGAGGTCATGCTCCAAAACTTACAACTCTACAGCATTGTAACGTTCCGAGAAAAGTGTTGAGTAACGTGAGACTAAAAACAAATAAATTCTCTGTCTCCCGGACGGTCGAATCTGGCCAAAAGTCACCCTCTCTCGGGGGTGGTTAATTTTTAACATCTCGGATTTCCATTCGAATTTCAGCTTCCCCTTACAGTGCTGAAGTTTATAGCTATTGGCTGCCAGTGTGATGTCAGGTAAAAATTTTTTCCGAAGGTGTTGGCTATTTACGATTTCTGTAATGTGAAGAAGTAATTCTACAATAAATTAGGAGAGCAGTTGTTGATACGGTAGAAAACATTCTATCTGCACAAAGTAGCCGCTTTATAAAGCAGAGGGAGTGAGAACTTGCATCTATGACTAATCAGAATACTGTATTCGGAGCCTAGAAAATTTGCAGCGTAACATTGGCAAATTGTTTCCAGCTGTCAGACTCAGTTGATTTTAAACTCTGTTTAGCAAGACGCTAAGCCTTTTTCCTCTTCTAAAATTGTTTTTAGATTTTAGCGTTGAGCGTAGGTGTTTAAAATTTTTTTTATCTTCAATATGTTTATGAGTAAACTTTCGACATCAAAAATAAATTATGAGGAGGATATTGCACAGCATGGGATATTAAAATTATCTGCGAAAAACAATACTTGTTTACACATCAAAATGCTTCCAAGGCTGTTTGTTTGATATTTGAAATTTGTATAGCAGTTCCAAGGAAATTTATCTTGGACCATCATTTCAAACAACTGCTTAGTGTTTTCCACAGCAAATATCCTGTTGGATCAAATTTGCGAACGGAATTCATCAATAAAAAAAAAAAGAAATCTTTAGCCGGCCAACAATCTTTGTTCTAGAAGAGAAATGACGCAATGGAAACCATGGTGAAGGCTTCTTATGAACTTTCTTTGTTGTTAGCCCGCAAGAAAGAATCATATTCTGACGGAGAATCGGTAATAAAAAGTAGCCTTTTAATTTTCGCCCAAAATATCAGTGATCTTAATGTCAAAAATAACTTTGATAAAATAGCTTTGTCTAGGAATACCGTCATGCTTCGTATAGATGACGTGGGTCAGAATGTTGGAACGCAAATTGTCTTTGGACTTCAAAATTGCAAATATTTTTCATTAACTTTAGATGAAAGCTGTGATATCACAGATAATGCGCAGTTAAGCATCTTTGTGTGTTACACGAACAATAATTTTCATGCTGTGGAAGAACTTCTTGATTTGCGTCTCAACTAGTTTTAACTACAAGTGAAGACATTTTTAAGGAGCTTAAAAATGTAGTTAAAATTAACAAAGTAGAATGGACAATATTAGACAGTGTTTGCACGGATGGAGTGCCTTGCATGGTTGGCAGAATAAAAGGTTTTGTTGAATTGTTTGAAAATTATTTAAGAAGAAAAGTTTTTTCAAGTATCATTGTATAATTCATCAAGCTCTTTATGCCAAGGTCTTAAACTTGTCTTTCATTGTTGACCCCGTGGTGCGCTGTATCAACAAAATACGAGCTCGTGTTCTAAATCGATGAAGATTTCATACGATTTTCCCCGAAGAAATGGGTGGCCGCGGTAGCCAAGCGGTCTAGGCATCGGATCATAGCTAGCGTGTCATGAGTTCGATCCCAGTACCACTGAAGACCCACCGTGTAGGGGAGCGTTAAATCTGTCGAGAGCTCAAATGTCCTCCCGTTGGTGAGGAGTGGTGTGGTAGTTAGGAGAGGGGGTGCCAGCTCAGGTGTCGTCCGCGTCACTTGACCATGGTTCAAAATTACGCGGACCGTCGCCAAAAGCCCTCGTGTAGCTGAACAGTGCGACGTTAATAGTCACTCACTCACCCCGAAGAAACGAAAGAAAATGGAGAGTTACTGCTTCATTGTAGTGTGCGCTAGCTTTCCAAAGAAAGTTAAGTTGCGAGATTTTGGAGTTGTTAGAGGGAATGTGTTTTAGAATATCTGGAAGAAAACGATGAACTGCCCAGTGAATGCTTGCTCCTCAGAAGTGAAAAGTGGCTGTGGGATTTAGCTTTTCTTACCGATATAATGGAACATTTAAACAATTTAAATTTAAGATTACAGGGGAAAAATTGCATTCTTTCCTACTCTAGTTAGTCATATATCTTCTTTTGTGAACAAACTTTTGCTTTTTTGTAAGGATTTTGGAGAGAAAAAATTAACTTTCCCATTCATGCAGGAATTATCTGCCAAACTTAGTTATGTTCCGAACTATAATAGATTTAAAAATTTAATATCCATTTTGCAGGATTCTTTCAGTGCCAGGTTTGAGGATTTTAAAGATGATAAAAAAATACTGAACTTTTCACTAACCCTTTCTCGATTTCTCTTCAAGACATTGATTTTTGCCCACCTCAGGTACAAATTGAAATTATTGGCCCACAGCTCCATATTACTCTGAAAATCGAATATAAGGAAAATATTTAAACTGCAAATGATCGGATTACATCAAATTTTGGAAATTTGTACCACCAAGTATATTTTCAAATTTACATGATTTAGCAGTCAGATATTGTTGTAGGTTTGGATCAACATATGTTTGTGAAGAAATGTTTTCTGTTATGAACGTAATTGAATCAAAATATCACTCAAAACTAACTGATATGCACCTAAAACACTTAATTTTTTTAGTATCTTCACAAACTAATCCAAATATTAGATGATTTAGTACAAAAACTTCAAATTCAAAAGCCACATTAAGAAAGTACTGATTGCTTAATAATCATTTAGAATTAACTGTTTCAGTAGCTTACTTTCATTTTGTACCTTAGCTAACTGATTGATCCTATAAAAATTTATCAACAATAAAATATAAGTTTCTACTTTTGTTTTATTTGTTACCATTTTTTTATTACATTTTCATTATATAGAACTTGCATTTAAAATAATATTTTTTAGTTTGGTGGAAAAGTTACAAGTGGCACGCGTAATTTTTTTTTATCTGATTGTGGCACGCTTCCCTAAAAGGTTGGCCACCCCTGGAATAGAGTATAAACTCAGTTCCAAATTTCATCAATATTTTTTTTAAAAAAATATTGCTGGAAATTTATCTTTAAACTCAATTTTTGCTTAATTATAGCTAAAAACATAAAATAGCACAAAAAAAAATCTTCCAATGTATTTTTTTTAAAAAATGGAAAATTCTAGGTTAAAATTAAGCAATATATTTACACATTGCTTTAAACACTGTAAAACATAAAATTAAAAAATTTCCTCGAATTTTACTCAGAAAGCTGTTATCTATGCAATTTAATGTTGTCTTTGAATAATTTCAATTTATCACGGATTAAGAGGTCAAAAATTGTAAAAAATGTAAATTTTTCAAAAAGTTCGCATTTATCACAGAGGAAAAACAACCATAAAAAGGGTAAATGTTCTATTTTCCTTCTATCCGTTGTTCACAGCACACATACTATAATGATAAACAATGATGCAAAATTTCAGCAATTATATCAAGAACTTTTTGAGATATAACGTATTTATCATGCTATAAAATCTGGGAAAACCAGTTTTGAAGAAAAATGCATTTAATGATTTCAAATCAAAAATTTAAAAAATTATACTGCTAAAAAAGGTAAAAACTCTCTATAGTACAAGATTAAACACATTTCTAAGCATATATCGATGTTACATATTTTTCCTATTTCTTATCTTTTTAATTTGTATCAATTTTATAGAGTTAGAAAGATTTTTCATAACATTAACATGCATAGTCTATTGAAATACAGATTAAAGACATAAAAAGTGCACTAAAAACCTTATGTTATTGAAAATTAACAATTTTTACCCAGAAAAACAGATATATATTTCTTCTAAGTATCTTAATGCTTCAGAAATGTATAACACAAAACATATTTGTGTGTGTTATTTTATCAGTAAATATTCACGAAAGTATTGTTTTAAAAAATATTGTTTCTTTACATTTTTTTCATCATTAGTACATTTTGTTTCTAGAGCCACTTTTCTTCTTTTCCCAAGACAATTTTGTAAATCATAAGGAATATATTACAGAAGTCAAAATGCATTGCTAATCAAATTTTACAAATTCAAGTATAAGATTTTCAGTAAGAGAAGTGTTTGCCTTTTTAAATACTGATATCAAACCAGAATATCCCACATTAAAATTAACTAATACACCTAGGCAAAGTGTTTCAAGTCCGGTAATTCTATTTTTAGATTAAATTATCCATAAAATGTTATTGAGAAAGGCTTTCTGAGTAAGTTTCCAAATCTTTATGGCTAGATTTCAGCTTTTGGACACTAGCTGACTCTGTATTATTTTGAGATTAGATGTTACAATTTCTATTAAATCGACGCTTCTTAGACCTCCCAGATCTTGCTTTAGTCATAACTAATTAATATTTTTCTTTAAAAAGACAGTTTTCTATCAAGTATAACAAAATAAGAAGTTAAATATCAAGTGAAAAATCGAGACGCAAGAACAAAAGAAATTCGAACAATGGCAAATGTGCGAAGTTATTGCCAAATATTTCAAAAAACTTATATAAATTATTTTATTAAAAAATACCGCACCTTACCTAAATTAATATCTTTTAATTAAATTCGTAATACGCCCAAAATGAGTAAAAATCTATTACAATGCAGACTACAGGTTTCGATATAAAACTTCCTTTTCATATTCTTTATTTTCATTTAACACAAAAACTGCTATACTTTCTTAAATAATTAAAGTACAAACAAAAATAAGGTATTCCTAGAAAGCAGGAAAAATTATGTAATATTTGAAAATAAAAAAAATTCATCATTACATCAAAATTGACGTTTTTACTCTAGTCAGCGACATTTCGTACAACAAAAACCTGTAAAATGATTTTTTTTTAAATTGTAACAATTCAAAAATTTTAAAAAATCGCACCAATTTTTTTTGGAAGTGAAAACAATTTTTTTTGTATCAAAAATAAAGATTTACACATTAGTACACTTTTTATTAAAAAAAAAGTTAAGACTTATTTTGCATTTAATTAAAAATAAACTTTTTTAATACAATTTGTAACATTAATAGTGAAAAAAAAAGAATCAAATTTATAAGGATTTGTAAAAACATTAACATATCCTAGTTTTATATTATATTTATTCAGACAAATAATAATGCGTATTCTGTATTGTTTAATTTTTCAATTCACCCGGGAAAAGAACGGGTCGATAAGCTAGTAGTTATCTAATTCTTCAGTTTCTTTTTTTTTTTTTATTAACATTGAGAAAGGGAAATACTTTTTTTACAGAACACCATTGCAAACTTTAAAAAAATAAATAAATTTTAAAAATTAGAAATATTTTTTTATTTTCAATGTTGCTGTGGATTGGCATTAACCATTGCAGACCTAGTATATTCCCTAGAAGTTAGTATCATTTTTAGTGCGGCACTATATAGGTGGAAAACCAGTCATCGCAATGTAATTTTGACACCCAGTTTCCCCCCATAGGAGAGCACCTGAGCTCTGACGATGCGAAATGATACTAAGAATTTAATTTTGTCTAGAGCATTTCCCTTAAAACTGTATTCCATGGAACCTTAGAGTTCCCCAAGACATACCCAGGAGAGAGAGAGAGTTCCACGAATCAAAATAAAAAAATCACGAAGAAATAAATATGTATGCAAAATGGATTTGCGTTCTTTATGAAGTTTGTTTAATTACAAGTATCTAAAGATCATCCTATTACTTAAAATCGAAAATTTTATTTATACATAATAACTTTTTTTTGCAACATTTTTAAACTTTTATATATTACAATATAATAAAAGAATATTAAAACGTTTAACCTTTATACATATACTTCCTACTAGATTGTGAATATTCTATTGTTTACTATGTAGGGTGCCACGAGATAATTTTATACTTCTTAGTAAGCTCAATGTCTTGCAAAACTAAACAGTTTCCTAATGGAAAATGTACCTTTTTACATTTGTGGAAAACAACACATATAATGAAGGAAAGAGAACAACATATCAACAGAGTTGATGTTAAAATCTAAATTTAAGCAAGAATAGCTCCTAAATTTTAGGCTGCAAATTCATACAAAATACATGGGATTTTTCATACAGCTGTAGACTTTTTAATGTCATTCAGAACATTGTGTTTAAATGAAATATATTTCTCAATGTAACTGACTACAAAAACAAACTAAACTCAGAATATGTAATGTGATTGTATTTAATCTCAGTAGACCTAGACGTCGTTACAGTTCATGTAAAAAAAAGCAAAAAACCCAGTTACTAAATATAATGCATAGGTAGGTGACATTTGAATCATAAATTAATATTATTAATGAGTAAATTATATTTTTAAAAATTAGGTTAGAATTTTTTAATAAAAAGTGTAATACTTCATTTTAGTTGTCTTTTCATAAAGTGCCTATAACATGTTGACTCAACTTTAAATATAATTATTTCATGTATTCTTCGAAGTATGTGTGTGGAATGGGGTTCCACGAAAACACTTTCTATGGATTCCACGAAAGCACCTTCCAGTTATAGGGGCTCCATGAGTTGAAAAAGTTTGAAGACCAATGACCTAGAACAACCAAACCAAAAGGCACTCTAGGGATCTTTAACATGCCGCATAATCATACGACATGGACGCAGTCGATTTTATGCATCATGAAAATCCATTGACTTGGTCCGTGGTGGAACCTGAGAGTACAAAGTCAATGACAAACCAATTACGCCACCGAGCTGGCATAAAATTTGTAAGAAATGAAATAAAAGGAAAATTTTAGTACAAGAAAAATCGTTACTAATTACATGTATATTATTAAGAAATTATAATAATCTATTCTTTTGAAATAGGAAGGTATATCTTTCGTATCAATATTTAAGTTATTTTCACATTAAAAATGAAAACAACTAGGTACTACCTTAAAATAATCATTATAATTCATAATCGTTATTTAGTGTAAATTTCCGATAAATAGACATCTCTACCTTATTCATATCAATTATAAATTAATTTTAATCGCCTTTTGGACCCTTTTAAAAAGAATATTATGTGTGCTGATAAATTTTACATTCAAAAGAATTGTAGTGTCCATCAAATTTTTTCTCTTTTTCAAGAAACAATTGTCGAAAGTGTTCGGTGGGAATAAGATGATAATAAAATTTCATACCAGTGATAATAATGGATAGTGGAATCTAACAAATACTTAAGAGAACAAATAAATACTATTTGAAAAACGTCAGAAAATCAATTATTATTATTATTATTATTTGCACTAAAAACAAAAAGATTTGTTAAAAATTTGGAACTCAAAAAGGGAAAAATATGCAAAAGCTTCAAGCAGGAATAGAAATTTTATAAGGATATTGAAATTTCAATCACATTAATACAGAGCCGATTTAAGCTCATATCGGGTCCTAGGCGCAGTAGATCGATAGGCTCCCTTGGCACTGCGGATCGAAATTTATTACCAGAAGCCTTGTAAGTCCAGCTTAATCCTTTCTAAAATCTTATTTCTGGATTATCTTACAATTTCGGTTTTTTCTTTCCGTTTTAATGATTATTGATTATTTATCTCTCTTTAGTAGAGAATTTTGATTGTGTATATATATGCACAGAGAGAGAGAGTAGATTCATGTTCTCTGTGTGGAATTTGTATGAACACATGTATCTAAAGCCAGGTTTCCATACGCGGGTCCTTCGTCTTATGGCGAGAAATTTAAAATTAAATAGGCCCTGTAAAGCCTCATTTTCTTAGTAATTTCTTGCAACTTTCATCACAATATAGAAAAAGATTGTTATAAAATGTTTTTTGTATACATATACTACATGGATTGTGAATATTCAGTTGTTTAAGACTTTGCGTGCTGTAAAATATAATTTTATACTTATTACTGCAATGCTTTGTAAAATTAGTGGAATAGAATATTTGAGTTTCGACGAACGTGTTAAAAATCATGCAATAAAACACCCTTTTGCATTTGTGTAAACAAAAATCTACCCGACTAGAAGAGAACAGCCGGCTGGGTGGCGTAGTTGGTTTGGTCCCGGCTCAAGTCAGTGGATTTTCATGATGCACAAAATCGACAGCGGCCATGTCGTATGATGATACGGCATGTAAAAAATCCTTTGAGTGTCCATTTGGCATGGGTGCTCTCGACAAAATTAAATTCCTAAGTACAATTTCGCATCGTCAGAGTGTAGGTGCCTCCATCTGGGAAGGAAACTAGGAGTTAAAATTACTTACGGCAATTGGTATCACCTAAATGGTGATGCAATAAAAAGTGATACCAGCTCTGGGGAATGTACTAGGTCTGCAAAAGTAAAAATACCAATCTGTAGCCCCATTAGAGAAAAAAATAAATATAAATAAGAGAACATTTTTCAGAAAACAAGACGAAAAGCATAAATAAATAAATCGGGAGTCTTATCAATGAAGGAAGAGGAACGACTTTTCGGCCTATCACAAGAGATTCGGCGTTAAAAATCTAAACTTAAGTCGGAGCAGCTCCTAAATTTTAGGCTGGAAATTTACAGAATGCACAGAAGTTTTTCACAGAGTTATGAACATTTTAATGCTATTCAGAACAATGTATTAAGGGGGAAATATTTCTGAATGTGAATGGCAACCAAAACAAAGTACAGGAACAAATTAATGTAGAATTTAAAATGCGACTTAGATAGATTCTATAGACCTAGAATTCGACAGCTTGTAAATACATACACAGGTCCTAATTATTATATATAAACCATGGGTAGATGAGAAACATGGAGCATAAATTAATATTATTAATGAGTAAATTGTACATTAATAATACGCTAAAAATTTTGTTTAAAGTACAGTACTTTTCTTAAATTATCTTTACTTACCGTTGCTATGACATGTTTTGAACTACTTTAAATATTATTTTAAAATATATTTTTTCTAAGGGGAGCTTTTTTTCATTTTTTTTTCAAATGGAGTTTCCTAGAATCATCTAACACAGATTTTAGGGCTATTTGAATCGACAATGTCTTAAGACCTTTCCTATACAGACACCGAACCTCTATACTACAGCTCGCTGACGGAACTTACCAACACTTTCTTTACACTATTACTCGAAATACAGTAGAGGAAATATATTCCTTCCTCATTTCAAAGGAATTCCTTCCATTCTAAGGATTTTAGAAATGAAATTTAAGCACAATATAATGTTTATGACAATACAATTGACATCAGGCTTATTCCCATTAATTTCCGCAATAATAATGCAATAACACAATAGATGTCACAACCGTTGTGCGTCATTTCAATTTTTTATTTTAAAATCAAATTTTAAAAGTGTGTGTGTGGTTTCGCAAGAAAAACGCTGCCTCAAAAGAAATTATTTTTGTGGTGTTATTGTCTCATTATCGAATAAAAATTCTTAAATCATTCATTTATACTAATTAATAAATACAATACGAATGTCCACATTTTTAGAAAATAATAATATTTTGTGAGAACAAAAGGAAAAAAACAGTAATTAGGAAATCAATTGCGTAATGAGTAGTTAAGATTAGGAAATGACTTCAAAAGCATTGGAGTAAATGTAAGCTAAATTGCTCAATCAGATTACAAATTTTTTTTAAATCTCTGAGAAAATTTGGTAATTTAGACACTCAAAATTTCAGCAAATCATTTGAGTAATTGATTTAGATTCATGAAATAAAAGATTTATAATAACAATTATTATTAATATTACAAATTAATGATTTATTCAGATTGTTTGATTATTATTATTATTACATTCGATACGTATTCATATATATGTATTATTAATATTTTACAAAGCAGTACATGTAAAAAGAGAGAAATTTTTGGTCTTGTGATATTTTCATCCCTTTGATGATTAATCAGGATCGAGAAACACTTATTATAACCCCTTGTCTACCAGATAGTACTTTCTAGTGCACGCGCAAATCCCAGATTTCTGGAGATAGTATGTTACGACGCTTATTTTATTTTTCCTTTTGGCACTGACTAAGTTGACCGTTCGTTCATGTTTTGTTTCACTTTCCAAAGTTTGTGCAAATATTTTTGTTGTTTATTTTTAACTTTTCTTGCCAATATGGCGTCATCGTTGGGTTTCAACGAAAGTGACGACACAGAATGAAACCATTTGCCGGAAATCGAGGAAAACGACAGTGACTCTGATACGAATTTATCTATTTGTGATGAAGAAGATGAGAAAAAAGGGAACAAAAATGACAATACACTAATGTAAAGCATGTGGAAAAGTTTTTTTTTTTCAAGGAACATTTCGAGCAATTTCACAAAAATTTGCAATTCTAATTCTAATTTTTCTATTTTTTTTCAAATTTTTGTAAGCCAGACATTTTTTAACCTAACTTTTGTAATTTTGCGCAATCCCAATAAAAGAAAAACTTTCCTTATAATGTCTCCTGTTGTAGTTACACTAGATGTACACATAAATCAGCCGTATATCCACATGAAGTTACTATAGGATTTTGCTCTATACATATCAAGTATCCACTAGAGGTTACATACTCTGCTCAAAGGTTTTAAATCTACTTAAAAAATGTACAAATTATTTTGTATTTGTTACTTAAAACTTGTATACAATTCTAAAACTTTTTTAAAGTTTAACTTTTTTTAGAGGTTCCCTTATAGATATGTTGGTGAAGTCGTGATAAATGAAGAATCCTTTTGGAATGAAGGTTTTTATTTAATGACAACACAACAAGCTGCCAGTAGCAAAGTAGAGGACAGACACATAACAACGTGCAGAGAATCCCTTTTTTTTAAACTGGGAACCCCGTATCGGAAAAGGAAATTCTAATACTTTCCATATTAATACATTGTTAGAGAATTCGCGGGATGTTTTTCAGTGACATCACTCCAGGAAAAATTCAGACGTATGCCAGTTACAGTTATAATTAATGGAAAAAGTTCTAGGTTTTCGAAAACATTGAACACGTTTAGGGATTGCAATATCGGACCAAAAGTTCAATACCGGTATTCGATATTTGTAGACCTTAATACCGGGATACAGGTTTTTATACTGGTAGTAGAAATTTTAGAAAAAGAAATAAAACACAGGTGTTTCTTTGTTTTATATTTGCCAGTTTTATTAAGGAGTGTAAATACCACAAAACGCAATCTGTAACTTATAAATTATAACAGAATACAAAGAATCACAAAAAATAAAGGAACATCTTATTTATTTAAATCACAAAAAAATAGTGTAAATATCATTATTCAGTCTGTGGTACTATTATAAATTTTTGAAATGTGATTTTAAGAAACATAATGCATCAATTGTACTGTCATTAAGCTTGGAATGTAATTTTGTGCAAAAAAGTACTGAGTGCAGCTGTCGAAAACGCTCTCGGCTTCTACGCTAGGTGGTACTGTTGGCAATGCGCAATATACTTTTTCCAAGTATTTACCTCTAAATCCCTCATCTTCAAATAAATAGATTTCTCCTCGGATGGTTTTGAATGAAGCTGATTTCTGTATTGTATATTTTATATTCTAAATCTAATTTTTGTTCAAGAAACAATTCCTTTTCATTATCGACATTGGTGTCATTATCATCTTGTATAACTGTACCGAATTTTTCTGATTGTGAATAGGTTTGTGGTTACGAAAATTTTAACAAAATTTACTATAAACGTGATCAAATTTGAATTGGTTAGTCTCTTTTCTTCTTTTTCATCTTTATTTTTAAAATCATTATAATTATGTAAATACCGTAAGACATTATCTATTTTGGGATGCCTTTATTCTGTGCAATTTTTCCAATAATGTTTGTTCTTCAGATAGTGATGAGTGATATTCTTTCAGTGACTGTAACATGAAATTTATTTTTGCCTTAGCTGTTAATAAATTAGAATCAACTATGACATAATGCCTAACAGACAGTTTTATTGGAAGTAGAGCTGATACAGTTCGGATTATTAAGTCGAATTCACTATCGGAAAAATTAATTTGCTTTTTGGATTGGATTTCTCAGTTTCAAAAATCGTTCCATAATTAGAAGTAAACTTTTCCAACGTGTTAAGAATCTAATATGAACATATGTTCTGTTTTATTTTCAGGTAATATATATATTTTCTAGTAAATACCGAAAAAACGGTATTTAAACTTGTGAATACCGGTATTTCAAAATTGTACAAATGGCTCAAAATACCAGTATTCGGTATACCGCTATTGCAAACCCTAAACACGTTGACCTAATGAGTTCAAACGAAAAATATTAAAAGCAAACAAAAGATAAATGAGTTAAAATTCCTGATACCTATTACACAGAAATCTGTCAAAATGCTTATGCTTTACATTCTTAAACTTTATTTCCTATTTGTAACTAAAATGAATTTTAATGCTGAGTATATGATTTCAACATGAAACAATCAACGATGTATTTCTTAGAAAATACATTTATAGCTCAAGAATGTATTTATTTGTTTGGTTTTATTTATTTATCTTATTTATTTATTTATTTACTTGGTTTAGAATCATTGCGAATATCTGTTGAATGTTGTAGTATGTGTGTTAATCCTGAATGAACAAATGCACCAAATCTTACTCTAGCGCTGTTATTTTTTTTTTATTTACAGCCCTTATTAACATACGTAACGTAATACTACTTTCTTTTGCGAGTAACCATTGTCTTTAAAGCTAAAATATCTTTTCTTCTTTTTTATGGTGTCAATTACATACTATGTTACTACCTGCAAAGTTTTCTTCGGTCGAATGTTCATTAAAACAATGGTAGCAGGTAATAACCCTTGTCCAGTGAATTGAATGGAAGATCGTATTAACGGAACTGAGAGACAACATGGATAAAAGTAATGCCATTATACGGCTTAAGTTCTTTTGAGGGGGGGGGATCGCATGTTAAGCTTCTTAGCAGTGAATTTTAATCCTCGATCTGTGTCTGATATGATCCTAAATTCGAAGCACATTTTAATAAAAAAAAAATATGTTCTAATATATTTACAAATTGGTGCTGCTCTAACACAAATATATAGAGGAGAATCTCGGGTATTATGGAATATCATTTACGTGTTTCTAAAAGCAACTTTACTGGTTTTGGATAAAAATCTCCAAAATCAACATGGATATATACAATAAGCGACAGTAAGAATTATCAATTTCTAAAAAATAATATTTATTTGCTGCTATAAAATAATTATTTTAAGAAAAATGATAAATGGACGCATTATGAAGTAGCCGTTAATATGGAATAGGTAGCTTAATCCATTGCAAAACTAACCAAGACTTCATAAAACGTAATAATTTTGAACTATATAAGCCATATTTTCAAAAATACGTGAAAGTCATTTCTGTTTCGAGTCTATATACAAAAGTCACAAATATAATCTTTCTCTGCTCCATCACAATCAAGGTGAGCTCACACAAAGCAGTTGAAGCATTGAATCCAAATTTCACTCTCGTTGGTCTTCCTATAACTTTCCGTTACAGACAATACATTCTGCGTCTTTGTTTTCTAGTTCTTTAGTTAAAGGCATGAAGTCTATTACAAATGATACATCAGAATGGAACAATTCATTGCTGCTCGTCGAGTATTTTGAATACCTAGTATTCCATAATACCCAAAACGTCATCTTGGAAAATGAACCTTTAAAATGATGGACAAAACATTTCCAGTTAAAAAATGACTACAGTCTTACAAACTACAATTCTCTTTGTGTACGTCATGCTTAACTTTAATGTTCAAGTTGAAACGCATTTATATCCCTTCTACCCTGTGACCCAGCTAAAGGTGTGGAAGGAACTAAAGGATCATATGGCATGATGAATTCCAATTATTTTATTTATCACTATAATCAACTGAGACACAAATAACACTCTAAATAAGTTAATTCAAATCAGTAATAGAGCGAGAGAGAGAGAGACGAGATTCGCGTCGGGGAGAGTATATTCAATCCTGCAGCTTACCTTTAATATTACCTTACACACAGCTTATGTATTTAATGAACGCACTATCAGTTTAACATTCTAAACATCGACTAAATTTAAGATCACAGTACCTGAACTCATGCAGTCTTTTATTTCATTCAAGTTTGTGAGCGCGACCTATTAGGAGCCACTCTTTCACCGTCTTTCCTACCTAAGGGTGTGGGGGTAAACAAAGCATCCCCGAAACTTCCATAATAATTATTATTTTATTACTATTCAAACACACTAATTAACCACAAGTGAAACTACAAGAGGAGACCTTAGGAGTGATATGTAAAGAGAGCAATCTATTCAAAGTAAACAAGCGCAAGTGATCTGTTTAATTGGGCCGTGGGTAGCCTAGTGGTTAGAGCATCGGATTCCAGACCTGAGAGCCTGGTTTGATGCCCGATGCCACTAAATACCACCGAGTATAGACGGAGTATGTGCTCTTTAAATCAGTGGGTCCGAAAGTCTTGTGGGCGGTCGCAGCAGAAACCACGAGTGCAGGGGGCTGGAGAATATTTCCCTCCCCTTCAGTTCCATGCCAAAATTGGGGAGGTGGAGATAGGTGGTGTCGCCATCTATCGTTAAGAAGTCCAACCTATCTCACAGGCAATCATTCGGCAAACAACAACATCTGTTTAATTTAATTCAATCTATCTTAGATTCTTAAACCATAATCTACTAATTTATTATAATGATAAACTCCTTCCCAAACTCATGTTGCGGTAAGGAAATGAATCTCACTTACGAATCACCGCAACAGTTCTCCGGCTCTTTCTATCTTACATTTACAAAACCTTGACTTTATGTAGCCAAACTAATTTAAATATCAAGGGGGATAGCTGTGAATTACCACGAAAGCTAGCCCCAAAGTTACCCCAAGAGGATTAGTGATAAGGTCGCGTATAGATCCGTCACAAGTTGACATTAACACTTCTGGTTAGCTAATCGTAACACTTTCTTGTTATCTAAGCTTCTGGCTTCCCTACTTTTTGTTTCCGTATACACTTCGCTGCCACTTCGCTAAATATTCATTATTCACTTCACTTCTCATCTACTCACAATTCACTAACTCTCAAACACGCAATGAAGGAAATATATATTAAACTTCATTTGCATATCACGTTTTCTTCTTTTAGGAGAAGATTGGTTAAAATTGCTGGCCCAAAAGGAGTTAGTTGAAGGTTGCGTACAGATCCGTCACAAAGTCGCATGTGTACTGGTAGGTTAAAATATTTGAAAACTTACCTGTAAAAACTTTTGAAATTTGCAAAACACACTTTGCTCTGTAATTAATGGTATGGCAACAGCAAGTGGTCAACTCTCATGGCAATGCATCATGAGTCTTTCTTCAGTAGTTCAAGGTTTTCCCCAGGATTAGCAGCTACAAACATAGCCGAAACCTTGGTAATCCATAATATCCGACTCTCATCTATAATTAAGAATCATTTAATGAACGTGTAATTTTTTAATCTTTATCACACACATATAAAGAATGAACCCTTTTAGTTTTGCAATGCAAGACAGGAAATTTGAAATATTTTTATGCATGAAGAAAAATTGATTAACACAGAGCTAATTAGTAACCGCATAGAAATAATATTTTGTACATGCTAGTGAAGTATATAAATATACAATTTGCTTAGGCATTTTTATGTCTGAAAAACGTATTCTAATTTTGAATTCTATTCTTTGGTATCACAGAAAGACAGACGGATGTAAGGCTAAATGTTTTCTTTTTGAACATTTTCTCTGTTTCGTATAGTGAAATTTTTAGTTCTGATTAAATTGAACAAAATTTTAGTTGACTATTTCAACTGTACAGTAGTTATAAGTACAGGTTAGGTCAGTGCTTCTCAAACTTTCAATATTTGTGACCCAATTTTCAGTAATAATTTTCCTCGCACCTCCCTCCCATACAATAACTATGTACTGAATGCAATAATAATGTACATTGACGCTAAAGCTTCTATACGAATTTAATTATAAAACGTAAAAATTATCAGATGAGCATTAAATTTTGAAAATGACAAGCCTACGGGATTCACTAGTAATTATTAAATTTGTTTTTAATTTAGTATTGATAATTGAATTATCAAACACATTGCGCACTACTGATACATTTTTAAGTACATTATATCAATGTAAATGTTATCTATTGATAATTTATGGTGTTAATTATGGTTTATATAGTTGACTATTATTAATTGTGATTAAATATTTTTTAATGAAATAAAATTATATCCATATCAGGAGGTGAAAATATTTCTATATTTATATTCCGTAGCTCTTACTCTCCGTTCTTATACTGCACTAGCTGGTATACCCGTTCTTCGCGCGGGTAAATTAAAAAAAATATATAGACATTGAAGGATAAAGAAACTTCTAATGAGTTAATTTAAAGTGAATTGCAAAGTAAGTATCAAAGAAAGAACAATTTAATAAAGAGAATAGCGAAATCAATTAAATAATTAAAACTGAGTTTTTCGGTATTTCCCTAGGTCGTTTGTCAGTCAATATGTAAAAAAAACAGTATCTAAATCAAATTAATAAACATTATCATGTATGCCGCTACATTTCTACTCCCTGGTTTTGCAGTTCTGAAGTAACTCATTAAATCCATCATCGGATTCTTTCACTGCCACATACAACACGATAAAAGACTATTAATCTGAACATAAAAAATATAGACATAAATTATTTCTCTGACAAATAGAACTAAATACACTACTCCCAACGAAGTTCTCGTTGAAAGAAGAATAAAACATACCCAAGCTCTTCATACGCAGCAATTTAGAAATAATTTGCATAAAAACGCATCAGTTTTAACCCTTTTTTAAAAAATTCTTAAAAAATAGAAAATATCATTATTTTGCACAAAAAAAATTATACCGCGTTGTAGCGAAATAAATGATCTTTCCGATTCTGTAATTATTTTTTGTCTGATTTCAACAGTAAAAATTGGATGGCAATTTTAAGATGGTGGCAAACGTCGGATCACCGCTCGGCCGAAACGGAATGGAAGTTCTGCCAAGTAAACAACCCGCAGGAGTAAAACAATTAGGCGTTTTAAGGTTTTTAATTAATATCTTTTTAACTAATTGCAATATCGGAATGAAAAATAGTTTACGTCCTATTCTCAGACCTACTGAATATACGCACAAAATTTCATTAGAATCGGTCTAGCCGTTTCGGAGGAGTTTGGTTACAAACACTGTGACAGGAGAATTTTATATATTAGATTATGTGAATGTAAAAATGCTTGTTTTATTTTTTGTTATGTCAGAATGTGTATAGTTTTACTTTCTTTCAACAAATAAACAACCATTTTCCACGTTTCAATATGCTCGCGACCCCTAGGGGGGCACGCCCCACAGTTTGAGAAACGCTGGGTCAGGTTGAAAATTATCTTCCATATTATTATCGTCTGCTTTAATTCAATAATTCGTGTTACTCTAATTTATCTGAATACTTAATTTATTTGCTAATATAGAGCGGTATGTTTTCAAAGTTATGGTGCTTAAGTTGAAATATTTTGTAATTAATCGAAATATGTTTTGTACTGTTGGAGAAAAGAATTGTAACGCTCGCATACTCGACGCTGGTTGAACCTAATATGTACTTAATTTTTGTGTATTTTCGAGATAATATCATTCATCCGGCGATCTTTTTGATCATTTGTTGATTATAAGAATGAAAGACGTCCATGGAATAAACTTTGACTGTTATTAATCACTTTTTCTTTTTTTTTTTTGTCTTAATAACGGTTTGCTTTAAAATCGCGTGATAGAGGAAAAATTATCCTTTTTGTTAATAATTAAATTGAAAAGTTAAGATCTCTCTCTCTTATCGATATAATCTATCACAAAAAAGTTGTCGCAATTTTTTATCTTAATGGTACATAATGTTGACAGTTTTTTAAACTTTCTTTTTCTTTTTGACCCAGAAGAGTTCAACATAAGTCAAACTTAAAAAATTAACAATTAATTCGTGCAAAATTTATTTCTTTACTTGGTATAATGCATTTTTAGCGAAAAGTATTGTAATTAATAAACTTTCTTTTTGCATACAACCATATCCGTAAGCTTTAAATTTAATGCGTGCATGAATTGAAATTCAATCTTTCTAACTTACAATTCAGTTTTAATAAAAACAATTCAAAAGATTACGGATACACGTTTAGAATTTATGAACAATTGCCGTCTTGTGTGATATCGAAGGTCTTCAAAGAAAAACAAAAATATCTATAAAAAAATATTGAAACAAAGGTCATCTTGTTGAACACAAAAGAAGAGGAAATATACCTTGAACATATGAGAAACTCAAGTACAAATAGGTCTATTTACTTTTAAAAATACGATTTCATACCAAGAGCAAAACGCTTAACAGCAGACATAGACCTTGTTGAAATCCTTTGCTGTAATTTTTGTTCTTGATGGAAAATATATACTTCCTGGGTTAAAAATCTTTTTCGAAAATGGGAGGAAAAAAGAAAATCCAGACGATATTTGTTTTGGTTGAATATGAAAATATGACAGATCACACTTTCCCATGTTTTACACCTTACTTTTTTTTTACATTCAAAACGTGTCTGGATGCAAAATTGAACTTTTTTCCCCTCCTCGAATACCATTAACCTGGATATCATTTTTTCCCTCATCCTCACTAGTTGCACATCCGTTTTCACTGATTACATTAGTTCTCTACTTATAATTATCATCTGCCTTACTTTTTTTCATATTCTTCGATGGAATCCGTAATAATTAACGCACTTCCACCGTCGAAACAAAACGGATATCCATTGTTCTCTGGTTCTTACCGTGGCAGACCGTTACGGATTCCGCTAAAATTGGTTCGCTGACACACTTTCCGTAATGGATTTTGCCCTGAATAAAATTATTATTTGCTGCTGCCGTACATAAAAGAGAGGGTGACAAACGTCCGCACGCCCATTTGTTTTATAGCTTTTTTCTGTGCATCGGTGCCTTTTGGTAACTCATAACACTCACTACTCTCTCAGTGGACAGCATGTACGGACTGGTTACTTTCGTGGTCACTTTCTGCCTCGTCTGGGGCAATGGGAAAGCCCTGGACGAAGACGTTGAGACAGACGATTTTATGAATGCCTTGTGTGGTGAGTAACATCTTGCAATCGTTGTAGCACCATTTTCTACGTTCTATTCTTAAGGTTACTGACTACCAGCCATGAAAACAAGTCTTAAATTTAGGGTGTTGCATTTATCTTTGTGCGGATCCATGATTTTGCGACAGAATATGAATAAAAAAATTTGATATTTAACGTCACTCTTGAATTAGAATATACATATGAAATTATTTTGTGAATATCATTACAATAAAAAAATTATTTAAACGCAATTTTTTCTGAAAAAAAATGAAGAATAAGTACTATACAGTCGAACATCTGTATTGCAAATGTTTCTATATAGCGAAATTTTCCTGGAATTAAGAACATTTCACGATTTTCTTCTTAAATAACCTCTATATAACGAACCTTTCATTTAATGATTCGATTTGTTTTCTCCCTATTTTTAAAGTATTTCTAATCACATTTCAAGTTATTCTCTCTTTTAATACATTTTATGGGGGTCATAAATCTTGAACTGGTTTTACCAGGGGCCTGACTCACCTAGAACAAAAAAAAATTACCGTAATTTTTCAAGTAAAAAACTCAAATAAAATTAACAGATTTTACGATTAATTAAATTTAAAGACGCGTGTGGTAATGTATGTTTATAATTTCTAGTAATAAAATAATGTATGTTTAAAATTACTTGTATTAAAATTCATTGATTTTAATATAAAATTATGTTCTTAGTATTGAAAATGCAGTCGACTTTGACAGTCTTTTGTCTTGTTTCCCTTGCAATTTTTCCTTCCCTTTTTTTTTTTTTTTTTTTTATGGGTAAGATATATAAAATAAACATACATCAATTTGCAAAAAGGTACGAATAATTACTTTTTTAATATATACTGTTTATGATTTTAAAATTTACTTTATCGGGTTTATAAAGTATATTGAAAGATGAACCTCTTTTACGAATTTTCCCTATAACGAACTCTTTTGCGATATTAAGCGACTTCCTTAAATAGAGTTCTGACTGTATTTTCAAAACTCTCTCCTTTTATAAAAAATGGTTAAATAAAAATAATATTTTTCCTATATATAGCTAGGACTTCTGTACAGAGCTTGAATTAAGTTTTATGAAATAAATAGTTTACAAGAGAATTTATTTATATTTTAATATATCAGAATGTAGGACAAATTTTATATATAAAAAAGCGCTGTTTATTATTTTCGTTGATAGTAAATCTGAAAAAAAAGGGAATGTTTCCAAAATCTTTCTTCAGGCTCAGTAGAGAAGTCTTGGCTATATATATATATATATATATATATATATATAATTGGTTGTTATTGAAACATTTTCTATTGAAGGAGAATGTTTTGAAAATATGTCATTTTTTTTTTCTTTATTTTTTACCAAAAAACCTCATTTAAATAATTTTTTCTTGTAATAATATTCTTAAAATAATATTCTGTGTGTATTCCAATTCAAGCGACACTAAATAACAAAAAAATATTAATTTATACGCTTTTTCAAAACAACAGTTCCGAACAGAGTCAGTAACCTTCAACATAAAATGCACATAAAAGAGTTAAATTTATAAATGTCGTAATGGGATCATGTGTTTCTCTTTTTAATTTTAAATGTATTTTTATGTCTACTTTAATAATTAAATCATTGCGCGCTTTACCGATATATAAGAAAAACTTTTAGAAAATCGGAGGGGAAAACAGAATTCCTCAGAAACGTTGGTTAATTTGAGCCCTTTCGGATGCACTTTATTTTAATCAAATTAAAAACACTAATTTGAATTTCAGATGGAAGGTAGAAAATCCAATGGATTAAAATTACATTTAAGAATTTAAAGTGGCTTCTAGACGAATGTTTTAAAATGTTTTTTTAACGTGGAATCAAAATTTTTTTTTTTTCGAAAATTGAAATTAATTATTTCAACTTAATATAAATTCCAGAAAATACTACTGAAACAAAATTAGCAAGTATTTTCTTTAAAGCGATGTGCCTTTAAAAAACTTCTTTTTTGAAATAAAATATCTCGTGATTGTGGTTTAAAAAACGAAGTATTTTCGACTAATTGATTGATACAACATCTTTATTTATATTTTAGTACGAATTTAAAATTTGTAAGAGAATGTCTCAAAAATAAACAGTTTTTTAAGATATTGAAAAACCACAATTTATATATTTTTGAGATCCAGAATTTTATATATATTTTCTCTTGACTCCTCTCTCTTGAGTAGAAAACGTTCGAATCATTTTGATGTTCCTTAGAACATTGCGACTACTTTGTATTTCTTTTGATATTCTTAAATAATCATTCCCATTCTATTTAAAAAGTTGTTTATATAACTGTTAATTTGCTGAAGAGCATCATAGGACCAGAATGTATCCTCAACTCCGTAGAAGTATAATTCATATCATTTTTAAAAACACAAATAAATTTTTTTTTGTTAACTTTATCGATCCTATTTCACCTTTTGTTTCCTTGTTAGCAATATGATATTCTTTCATCATATATTCTTGAAAATGAACTAAATTTCAACTCCCATGTATTGTTAAGAATCGAGAATAATATTTTGGGTCTTATATATATATATATATATATATATATAAAAAAAAATAGAATATATATAACGACTGAGTAGTTTCTTAAAGATGTCAACACTGTCATTCCACGTTGACATTCTTTCCGCAAAATTTACAAATCCAAATTTTGAAAGTGACATCCCCAGTATGACTGCAGTATTGTTAATAAAGGATATCTCCTATTTTTATGTTTACGAAAAACCTTCGATAAGGTCAATCTGCAACATTCTAGACATTTTAAACATTCGACAAACTAGTTCTCGCAGAAAGAGAAAAATGCATGGAATATTCTTGTTAATGATAACTAGATTATCCGCATTTCTTTCAATGTTGCCAAGAGCAAGGGTGTAAATACAGATGGACCCTGATTTAACGGATTCATTGTGACTGATTACTTTATTCGTTGATTCGGGGGTTATTCGTAATATTGGAGTCCAGAAAAATTACAATATTTTTGCACTTACCTTTTCAAAATTCAATTAAACAGAAAAGACAAAAAAGTATTCATAATTAGAAATTACCCACTTTTAATTCAGTAGCTAAAAATATTATTAGAGAATTATTACGCACCAGTTAATTGAAAATTTTAAAATACTGTCTAATAGATGTTTGACATTCTCTTTTTTATACAGAAAAAAAAATACTGCGTCATTTACATCCTTCTGTATGAGGTATGTTTACACAGTTTCCAAAATTTGTAAAACATTAGAAAATGTATCAATTTTGATAGGAGTTTCAGGGGAAAAAATGTCCTATCCTGTTCAAAACTCAGGTGGTAGGATACACTCATGACTCCTCTGTGTCTGTTAAGTCTAACTTTTAAGTCTTAAGTTGCTCCCTTACTCGTCGAAATCTGCTGCTTGCAAGAAAAGTGGTTTTTCTATTCTTACCAAAAAGGAACATTTTAACAGAAATCCAACTTTTCTAATCCAAAATAATTTTTTTAAATTTTCGACTGTTGAAATAATTTGTTAGTTCGAGATTTGTTATTAGTTATATGAAGGTTATTTGCCATCATTTTAATCTAGGGAAAGCAAAATTCGTTTTATCGCGAAATTCGTTAAATATGGTTTCGGTAAATTGGATTCCTTCTGTTTTTGGAATAAATTAACAAATAAAATTCGATTTAGAGTTACAGTATTTAACCGCCACGTGTGGGAATACTTACTTAATGCGTCAGAATTATGCTTAAACTTTGAACTTGTTTTCAGATTTAAAAAAAAAATAGTATTCACTATCTTTTATACCATATATTGACTATATTAGAATTTTGAGATCGCAATTTGCTTTCCAACCCTTTTCTGCTTGAATCCATCAGTTCGTAAAAAATATGTTTCTTGCTTACTTTCAAGCATCTTGATGCTAAAACCAGTGCTTCTCAAACTTTCTATACTTTCTACTCAATTTTCAATCATAATTTTCAGCCCCCCCCCTACACCACCATACAATAAGAATGTATTGAATTCAATATTAATATACTTTGACGTAAAGCTACAATACGTCTTTAACTGTAAACCATACAATTTATCAAGATAAATATTAAATTTTTAATGCAATTTAATGACATGCCATAGGGTCACTGGTAATTATTAAACTTGTTCTTAACTTAGTATTGTTGAATTAATTATGGAACACATTGTGCAGTACTGATACATTTATAAGTGTATCAGTGTAATTGTGTATTTTATACTTTTTATTATGTCAGAATGTATTTTGTTTTGCTTCCTTTCATAAATTATTAATGTTTTTTAAATAATCTTTCGTTTTCGTTTTTTCGATATATTCGTGCCCCCTTGTAGGGTTATCACGCCTCCACAGTTTGATAAATACTGTGCTAAAACTATTCTTAAATTTATGCATACGACGAATGGGGAAAATGTATGATTGATTATTCCTAAATCTGAAGGAAGGACCCCGTGTAATAAATAATGATAATACATGTAACATGTTATAACCATGCAAACTTATGTTATAATCAAGCCTTTTGCAGTTTGAAAAAGTGTTCCAAAACTGTTTTTAATTTCCCGAATTCAAGAATATATTCCATTTCATTATTTTAGGCAAAAGGTCCTTAACGATATTCCCTTTATGCATAGTTTGCAAACTAAAGCATGGCATTTAAATAATTTTTGTAATGAAAGTTATGTTTTGCTTAAGAAAAAAAAAATATTTTCAAACTTTATTTAAAGCAAAAGCAAGAAACTAAACACCATATCATGTAAAATTTTCGACAATTTTTTTTAGTTGCAATGTTTTAGATCTAGATATTACCATAAAGATGATCAAAAATGAAGATTTTCGAAGTTTAATTTCAATACATAAATATGTGAGGCATTATAAATGCTAAAAATAATAAAATTTTCGTCCATTTCACTGTTACTTTTTTTCGGTTTATGTTTCAAACCTGAATTATCAAGATTCATTAAATGTCTTAGTTTTATTCTAAAAAGCATTTCCCAAAATTTGCCCAATTAGTACTTTTGATTACATTTATATGCCTTTTCAATATAATCTTTCGTTAATGTTGGGTTTGTTGTAAAACGTTTCCTATAATTGCTCTTATTTGCTGTACATTGTGTTTTAGTTCCTTCTTTGCAACAAAAAAAAAATTTAACGTTCTCACGAACTGGAAAGAAGTTTTAAAATATATAATTATAATATTTGTTCTTTCAAAAATTTTATAGTATCGTAGTAGTAAATGCTTGTAAAAGATGAGTATAAATTTATTCTCTCAACGTTTTCCAATCTCATTTCATTATACAGTTGAGTCTTTTACATTAAAGCAGAGCCTGCAATCCAAAAAAGGCGTGATGTAGAAATATCTCTTGAAAATCTACAAATAAAATATCGTTTTTGCTTGCATGTATCAGTTTTCTGATGTGTGCAATTTGGAGGGGAGGAAACTGTTTTCGATAGATCAGAAAAGAATGTAAGTTTTTTTTTAAATCTCTTCAAAAGAAGAATGGTGACAGAATGGAGAATGTTGCACAAAATGACAATGACCTTGACGATTCGGCCTTGGTAACGTCTGCAGAAATAATGGAAAATAAAATAAAGGAGACAAACATTCGAAAAAGAAGCGTTTACAGATAAAAAATAAATTTAGAATGTGGTGTAAACTTTTGAATCATATTTGACAATGGAGGAAAAAATTAATTTTCAAATAAAAATCATTGTGTCCAAATCATAATTTGTTTCATATGAAGAACGTTTTTTCTCCAGAAACTATTAAAACTTCAAATACGAGATAAAATATTCACAATCCGCAAAAATTTACATAGCAAAAAGTTCAGTATAAAAATTTAGGAAGATTGATTTATAAAACTTTTTTTTTCAAAATATAATAATATTAATTCAATTATTTAGCTCCGATTCAGTTATAAACCTCCCATTTTCAAAATAAATTGTAAAGCAGGGCTTTTGTTAAGACCCGTTTCTTTACGTTAAACTAATAAAAAAATATTCATTAATTTCCTTTTAGTCTTAAATAATCACTTTATATCGTCATTCATTAAGAATAAATAAAATTATTATGTAGTGAAGTAAAAAAAAAAAGATTTTATAAAATATTAAATAATGTATATAAAACCTTTATTTATTCGCTAATAATTTATTTGAGATTGATTTAACGAATCTATTCAGTATAAGACAACGTTTTTCAAACTGTGGGTCAAAATAACCCTACCTTTGGGAACGCGAGCATATCGATAAGTCGAAAATAAAGGATTTAAAATAATTTGAATTTGAAAAGAAGCAAAACAAAATACACTGCTGGCCACCGAAAATGCAACACCAAGAAAGACAAGAGATAGCACAACAAAATTTATTTTGTAGATAACATGTTGACCAAGTATCAAATGATTAAATTTATAGACTTCTCTGAAGTGTGGTTCCTGCCAGAATCAGTAGCCAGAGTAGCCGCCATTGTTGGAGATCACCGCTGCCACACGCCTCGGCATTGATTCAAAGAGACTTTGGATGTGTTCTTGGGGTACAGTAGACCAAGCAGCTTCCACACGTTGCCAAAGTTGACCTGGTGTGGCAGCTGGGGGTGTAATCTGGGTCAATCGTTGAGCAACCACGGACAACATGTTTTTTTTATCGGCAAAAGATCCGGAAAGCGAGCCAGCCAGGGAAGCAATTCAATCTGGTGATTGACGAAAAACCTTTGGACAATGTGTGCCACGTGTGGTCGCGCATTATCCTGTTGAAATACGGCCGTGGCCAAGCCTTGAAGGTAAGGAAGGACAACTGGCTCCAACACCTCGGAGATGTAGCGCTAGCTGTTTAAAGTACCGGCAATGCGTACTAGAGGAGTGCGAGAGTGATATCCAATACCGCGCCCCATACCATAATACCCGGTGCAGGACCAGTGTGGCGGTGCATAACGCAGCTTTTCAACATCCTCTCTCCAAGGTGTCTCCAGACTCGAATCCGACCATCGTGATGTTGCAGACAGATGCGTGACTCGTTAGTAAAGACTACTTCATTCCATTCTGCCGCCCGCATCCTTCTTTCATCGCACCATTGGCGGCGGAGACGTCTGTGGTTCTGCGTCAAGGGTAGATCAAGCAATGGACGTCTTGTGGACAGACCACTCTGCTGTAAACGGCGTCGAATGGTACGCGCAGACACTGAATGATGCGTTACAGACTCAATGTGCTGTACTATGGTTCGTGATGTGACTGATCGATCCGTCACTGCCATGCGCACAATTTGCCTGTCCTCACGTGAAGTGGTGCACTGAGGTGGATGCGATCGACCACGTCGGTTCATTGTACCCTCCTGCATCCAACGGTCACATATCCGCATTACAGTTGTTTGGTTTCGTCCAACACGCGACTACCGATTTCTCTGAAAGATAATCCCCAATCTCGGTAGGCCACTGTCCTTCCTCTGTCGAACTCGGATACGTGATCAAAAGCTGATCGCTGTTTTCAACGAGACATAACTGATCGTTTTTTGAAAAAACCATAAGAAAAACACAATTGCCGAACTTGAAATCGTTGAAATCTCCAAGCCTTAAATAGCGCTTTGAGGTGGCGCCACAAACGTGCGTGTGATGTGTCTGCGCTGAAATTCTAATCATTTGTTTTTCTCACCTCCGCTAATGCATGTTGTAAATCTCATGTTGTTTGCGTGCTTCATTCAGGGTGTTGCATTTACGGTGGCCAGCAGTGTACATTCTGACATAATAAAAAATATAATGCACATTTACACTGATATAAGACACTTATAAACGTATCGGAACTGCACAATGTATTTGAGAAATAATTGAGCAATACTAAATTAAAAACAAGTTCAGTAAACATTAGTGACTCCCATGGGCTTGTTATATACAGAATTATAAACAAAATTTAATACTTATCATTATAATTTGTAGGGTCTATAATTAAAGTCGTATTGTAGCCTTACGTCGAAGTACGTTATTATTGCATTCACTACATTGCTATAGTAAGAGGGAGGCACGATGAAAATTATAATTGAAAATTGGGTCTCCAGTACTGAAAGTTTGAGAAGCGCTGCTGTAAGTTGTTAAGAAAATCTGCATTAATAAATAATGCTGCATAGAATAATACAGTTTGTAATAGTATTTTGTTTTAATTTCTTGTCAAATATTAATTTTACCATTAGGATAAAATAAGCACAGAAAGCTTCGCAGTTAATTGTGTATTAAAATAGTTTTTTGTCAAAAAACAATGAGAATATAGAGGTTTTTT
>BMAO01025389.1:0-28816 GCA_019973975.1 Trichonephila clavata
TAAAATAATTAGAGTGAATCATGTCTGTAGATTATTCAGTTTCTAAACACACTAGCTGGTCTGCGGATAGACAAGGGGTTTCAGAGGGAAGCAGGAACCAACCGGCATACAAGGTTCGGGGGAATAATGATAGAATTTTTTTTTTGTTTATAAGACGCTCTGCAGGCTTAATTTTCATAATTATTTAAGCAAACTCTTTATTTTTTGTGTGGAACATCATCATCATACTTATTTATCCCAAATTGTATGTATTAAAATCGGTTTTCAATGGATCCCTTCACGCGTGGGTGTCGACGGTAACGAAACGGCAGATTTACTAACCAAGAGAGGGACACTTGACCCACAAGACAACACACTTCTTCCACCAGAGTCACTTAGAAAACATATCTTTGAGAAATTAGTGAATAATCTTAAAACTGACTAGGCAGCAAAATAAATAAGGAAAATTCTGGGTTTACATTTAAGACATCTGGAAAGAGTTTTGTCAAAAGCCCCGTAAAAAAGCTGTGGCAAACTTCAGACTGCAAACAAGCCATGACAGCACAACACATCATCTTAATAAAATTGGAATTATTCCATCTAGTATACGCCATATTTGTAATTCAGGTATAATGAATGCAGAGCATATTCTTATATGCACCAGAACTAGATAAAGAGTCTCAAAACATGATGAGATAAGCAAACTATACTGTAATGCCAGAACTTTCATAACTCCTTGTAATGGCTACATCTCTCATGTTCCTTTTCTTGATTAAATTTTTAGCGCGTTTTTCACGTAGTGGAACAAAAGCGCTATTAGGACGCAAATTTTTTCGTCTTCGTTCCATATTTTGTCGTACCTTTTTCTCAGCCAATGAGCAACCAATTGACATCGGGTTTTCGGCATTGAGTCACATTTGTGCCCTAGATGAGCCGAATCATATTTAAATTATCCCATAGTTTTCCCGAATTTTCCTACAAATTTTCCTGAATTTCGCTAGTTTATAATAAGAAATTTTTCTAAAATTTTATCTAGTAAATTTATTGTTTGCAAAAAGTGTTGAAAAAAAATCTACCTGCCTTTTGGAGGAAATCTCCACAAAAATGAGGAAATCTTCACAAAAAAAAAAAAAAAAAACTGATTCTTGCCCCACTATCAATGCAATCTTTGGAAAATTGACTGACAACACAATCAGTGTTTGCGTATACGAGTCATTCTTTTCATTCCATAAGCCTTTTTTTGTTAAGCTAAATAAACTTTAAGTAATTATTATTAATTACTTAAGTTAAGTTATTATTAATCGTATATACTTTTCCTTTTGTTAAACTTAAAAAAAATAAATACATAAAAGCGAGTTTTATGCCTAAACAAGGAGTTAATCACTTGTCCGGGCTTTTGTAGCTTCTGTAAAAAAAAATTTTTTTTGCTATTTTATAGTGGTGAAACAGATTTGTGACATTATTTCTTTTCAGCTCAATAGTAGTACATTTAGAGGATGGGGTACAGTACTACTTTCTGTTAGTAAAAAGTTCATAGTTGCATTATTGTAAAATACAACATGTGAAAAACCGCGCTAAAATTACTTGGCCATGCCAATGATTGATATCTTGTTTACTTTTACTTTTGTTCGCATGTTAATTTTTCCTTGTTATAATTTTAAATGTTTGTTCTTTTTTTATTATTTACCATTGTTTTTGTGTGATACTGGAGCTGCTTTATATGTTGTACTGATTCTTCCAGTAAAGCCATATGTACTAACATGTGTTTATTTTAAGCATTTTTCCGATTTGTTGATAAAGTAAAAAAAAAGATGAAAATGGGCCGTTAATTTTCTATTTTAAGGGAATTTTGCAGAAGGGTGGGGATATTCACTCTCCATAGGAATTAAAATTATATAAAGTTTTGTAAGACTAATACGAAAAAGTTCAATGTTTGAGAATAATGAAAACGACTCACCTTTTGTTCTCATCAACTTTGAATTCGGCTTGCAGATCCAGTTGAAAGGTCTCTAAAAAATTCCAAGTCGACTGTTTCGACTGCCGAAAGAAAAAAAAAAGAGATAATTGAAAACATTTTTAAAACTATTTCGAGAGTTATTATGTGAATTATTATGTAAATTATTATGTTTCTTTAAATATCCTTTATTCCTGTTAAAAAACTTAAAAACAACAATAATAAGCACAAAAATCTACTCCCCCCCTTCTTAAATTTGAAACTAAAACTTCCGTTCTTGAGTGTAGAAAATCGGTTCTTGTCAATCTAATGATTGCAAATATTTTGTTGTTTACTATCAAGGGTTTCACGAGATAATTGTACACTTGTTAGTACGTCTTATAAAACGAAATAGTTCTCCAATGGGAAATACACCTTTTTGCATTTCTTGAAAAAAACAACTACAATAAAGAAGAGGGAACAATTTATGACCTCTCAATAAATTCGATGTTAAAAACTCTAAATTTAAACAAGAACAGCTCCTAAGTTTTATGTTGCAAATTCATGCAGAATATACAGTATTTCTCTAAACATTTTAATGCGATTCAGAGAAATATGCATAATTTAAAAATATTTCTCACAGTGAGTGGCTGCAAAAACAGAATAAATTAATCTTAGAATACGCAATGCGATTGCGATTAATCTCAATAGCCTTAGACGTCGACAGTTAGTGTGAAAAAATGCAAGCACTTGTCCCAATTACTAAACAATGCATGGGACACTCTTGGATCACAGAAATATTATTAATGAGTATATATGTTACCGGCACAAAGTATGAAATTCGGCATTCTATAGAATGCCTAGGTATATCTATATAACAATGCCTAAATCTAGCCGACAATGTATGAAATGATTCCTATTTCACACACTGCCTAGGCATTCTATAGAATGCCTAATGAGAAACCGGCAAAGTATGAAATATATCACAGATTCATTTCGAATATTGTCATTTGGCAAGACATAAAACTTTTAACGCGTGTCTCAGGCTCAGAATTTGTTAGTTGTACATTGCTGTTTGTTCGGAAATGTCAAAATACTCAATTTTACTTAAACTTGTTAACAAAAAATTGGTTTTTCCTGTGCTGCCTGAAAATGGAGGAGCAAGCTATAGTGTTGGAGAAGGGTCATGATCTATAGCAGGGGTCGGCAACCTATGTCACACGTGCCACATGTGGCACGCGGTACAATCCTCAGAAACACTTTGCACTACTCAACAAATTTGTAGATTTTTCAATTGTTTGATTTTCATATTCGCACAGTGTCCGGCTTCATATACTGCATGGATCGCTTTCGGTTATCGAACGGTGTCCGGTCCCAATTGATTCGAAAAAACGGCGTTCTACTGCAAATTATAAAATCAAAACAATTAAAATAAAAATAATCAACGTCACACCCTCAGCAAGCCACCGTAAAATTATCAAACGTTGACCGGTCCGGAAGATAAAAATGTGCGTCACGGATTCTTTTTTCCCCCAATGGGGCGACAGATTGATATTTTTGCCTTTTTCAGACCTAGTACATTCCCCAGGGCTGCTATCCCTTTTTAGTGTGGCACCATGTAGGCGATACCAATTGCCGCCGGTAATTTTGACACCCCAATTTCCTTCCCAGAGGAAGGTACCTGAGCTCTACCGATGTGAACTTGTTTTAGGAATTTAATTTGCCAAGAGCAAAATTAATTTCCGAATTCTGGAGATGTGATAAAATTCTGAAAGAACTTTCAACCAAATACAAAAATGTTACATGTTATGATATTGAACTTGTATATCCACCTTTGTGAAGCTTGCCAGAAAAAACAGAAAATTATTTAAAAAATGGTATTGTAGTAAAAACTTTGATATTTTCCCCGAATGCCAATATATTGGCACTTGTAATGAGTGGGAAATAGGATGGTTTCTATCGACTTGGAACTTCTGAAGGAATTTGAATACAAGTATATGCGAAATCACAATTTAGCAATATTTTTTTTAATAGCAATCTCATTATTTTGTCAGAATAATATTTGTACTTGTAGGAATGTAAGTCATTGATATATAATATCCTAATCATGACCTTTTTTCATACTTTGCCTAAATAGATTTAGGCATTTTATAGAATGCTTAGGCATTCCATACAATGCCTAGGCAAAGTATGTAATAAATCTTTTATTTCATACTTTGCCTAAAAACGTCCGGCATTCTATAGAATGCCGGCATTTCATACTTTGCCGGTAACATATATATTAAAAGTAGATTGAAATTTTTAATAATAGATGCAATATACTTTTTTTTATATAATTGCCTTTACAATAAGTACCTATATAACATGTTCATCTACTTTAAATATTATTTTAAGATATATTCTTATAAGTGTAAGTGGTTCTACGAAAATATTTTCTAGTTCTAGGGGTTCCACGAAAACACCTTCTGGTTCTAGGTATTCCATGAATTGAAAAAGTTTGTATTAGATCAACAAACTTGAAATTTTGTGGGCATGCTCCTTTCAAGGATTGCAGGTCAGCTACAATAGGGAGTTTGGCGAAAAATGAACCCTAAAGGGGCTTAAGTTGTATTATAGATAAATATTGCCGTTTTTGAACTGTTAGATCTACATGTTACAAATTTGGTAGGCCCGTTCCTTTCATGGAGAAAAGATCCGCTATAAAAAGTGTTCTGAGAATCAACCCGGAAGGTCGTTGTGAGGGCTTAAAGGACGCTTGAGATAAATATTACCGTTTTTTGAACATTTAGACGTACAGGCTTAAAATTGTGTTGGCTTTTTTTTTTTTTGTTGTTGAATATCGCTCCGTTAAAAACGCATTTTACAAAAATTGACTCATATTGCGGAGGGGAGGGGGAGCTGAGACTAAGTTTATAAGAAATTTTCAGTTATCGAACCATTTCTTACCATAATGAAGTTTAGTATGCATGTTACTTTTGTTGTAAGAAAATTCACTAAGAACGGATTTTACTTCTAAGACGGAGAGGGTATTTTCTTCTATTTTACTTCTATGACTAGCCGTTTTCCACCTAGCCGTTTCCCACCCGCTTCGCAGGAAGGAAACGGCTAGGTGGGAAACGGCTAGTTAAAATAATAAAAACAATGCAATAAATGTACAAAAAAAAAATCCTCTGACTGTACAACTGGACAATTTTTCAAAAATGTTCCTTACGTTTGGTTATTTTTAACATTACGGAGAGAGAGAGAGAGAGAGAGTAGAGAGGGAAAATGCTGAGTGAAGTGACCTCCAAATGGTTTAATTCTGGATCATCTGTATCACACACATTATGTGTATTAAGGTATCCGAACACATTGAAAATGACCAAATTCAGTCAAGACAGATATTTTTGTTTTTTATTTTATTGAATAGAGCTATCTTTTGACTTTACGAAACATACTTTGTTTTGTTTCTACACTACCTAGAGGCCAAGTTACAATCAATTTTATAAATTAAAAAAAAAAAAACCGGAAGTGCGTTTTTGATCTACCAGAAGTGGGCATTTAATTTGCTAAAAATCTATCAGGCGAGTCTGATAACTCAAACTATTACGAATGTATTTCTATAAAACTTTTTGAACCTAATATTTATGTTATTCGAGAGAATGTACTAAAATAGTTCTGATTGTATGAATACTTTTTGAGTTATGGCTCGTTATTTAAATAATAGTCTCATAAAAAATGTAACATTTCTTATAATGTTTACTCAATCAGCTCTAAAATTTTCAAATTTTAGTAAAAAATTAAAATTTTAGTGCATTTTCTAGATAAATGCATCTTATTTGTTTTAGTAGTACTTTTACTAATATATGTTTATTACTTTTTTTTCTAACTGCTTTCAAGTGTTTCAAAAATATTGCTAAAATTTCACTTATAATTGTGATTTTTGTAAAATTCAGGTAATTAATTTTAAATATTGATAGTTAAATAGTAATATTTATTGGTATTGAGTCCTAAAAGAGCATTTATATTGTTTTAGTGTGTTATTTTGTTAAAAAGTACTCCGAACGTGTTCGGATACCTTAAATTTTATTTCAACTCACAGATTCCTTCTTGGTGCGCTATTTCCATTGCTTCTGAGTGTATTTCGGAAGTCTTGAAACATAACTAGAAATTTTAGCTTCTTTGTTGAAAATTTTATCTTTTTTTAAAATTCTATTATCATAATAATAATTTCATGGCAAACTGTATGCTCTAAATTAGTTTATTGTTGTCGTTACTAATGCCACCGGTTCGACAGTGTCAGATCGAGGCTGCGTGGTAGGAAGACAGCAAAATTATTTGCCTTTAGCAGCAGCTTTGAGCCACGCAGGTGTTTGAGAAAGAACGTCAGTGAGAACAGTCAGTGAACATCAGTTTTGAGAAAGAACGTCCGGTGTTTGTAAGCAAGTCCCCACATTTCTTCCCTTTTCACCAACCTCTCGAGAGGATTTTTGGCTCGATGAATATTTTACAGTGCCTCATGCCGAACATATATGTCTTTAGCGGGATTCGAACGCAGATTCTACGGTACAGCAGTCAGCGTCGCTAACCACTCTACCTTCTGGAAGGCTTCTTATAGTTTACGACTGTTTATTCGTGTCATTTCATTTTTTTGTGCGTCTCTAATGAATAATAGCGTTGTTACTTTACCGTAAAGGGAGAAAAATTCTTACCGTGGTGCGAGGGTCGGAGGAATTGGTACATGAAGAAAATGATTCCGATGCAGAGCACGACGCACAGGAAGATGAATCGCAGTTTCCGGTTCCCACTCATCATGCTCCTGGGTTCATCTGTGGAACTTAAGGGATCCTTTAAACATTTACTCTGCAGGTTTTCTTTTCCAACATGTCCTGAAAAGATCCAAATCCATTCACAAATCTTCGATATTGCATTTTAGGTTCAAGAAAGAGAAAGACTTTTGAACAGACCAACATGAAAAATGGATAAGTATTTGCTAAGAAAGTATTGGGTGAAGAATTTGGGAGGTGACAACATAATTATTATAAGTTACAATAAAAATTCAAAAATGGTATGTTTTTGAATATTTTTAATAATAATGTAATGAGAAGCTGTGGCTATATATGAAATTCTTGATTTTCTAGTAATTAGTGTATTTTAAATAATTTTATGCCAATTTATTTCGAAGGTTTTAATTTTTTTGCTCATAGCATGTTGAGTACTACTTTATGGTCTTGAAACCAGTTTTAATGGACAGAAAACTTTCGCAGTGCTATTTATAGTACAGAGAAAAGTTCAGAATATTACAATGCAGTGGTTGTTAAAATGTGGTCCGCATACCCCTGGGGATCCACAGCACTTTTCTATGGGGTCTGCGACGTTCTCTCATTTAATGATAAGATTTATCTCTTTTGTAAGCTCTTAAAGGCCCCGTGAAAAAAATTGAAAGATGTGCTATCCTACATTTGATCATTGAGGACTTTACTACAGCATGCATTTCAATCAAAAATATTCAGTTTTTAAAATTTTTTTGCAACTACATAGACATTCCTACAATGTAGTATTTTCAAAAAATAGTAGGAGTGAGGGAATATTAACGTCGCATTGTTCAGCTACACGAGAGCTTTTGGCGACGGACCGCGTAATTTTGAACCATGGTCAAATGACGAAGACGGTGCCTGAGTTGGCACCCGCCTCTCCTAAGTACCACACCAACGGGAGGACGTTTGAGCTCTCGAAAGATTTAACAAGCATCGCTCACTTACATGGCGGGTCTTCAGTGGTACTGCACTCGAACTCATGACAGGCTAGCCATGATCCGATACCTTGACCATTTGGCTACCGCGGTCACAAAAGCAGTAGGAACAAGTGTGCAAAGATAAATAGTAGAGGCAGTCTTAGAATTATTGAAGAACCATTGAATTACTTAACCATGTTTTGGGAGTCAAAGTGGGGTGTTCAAAATCTTCGGGGGTACGCGATGTCTGGTTAACACATAAAGGGGGGTCCACGGCGATGAAAAGTTTAAGAACCACTGTTATAATGAACAGATCTTGTGAAATTTTTTCCTAAAAGGCCTTCGAAAATACTTAGACAAGTTTTATATATGTAATTAGCCACAATAATATACTATATTTAAGTTTCAGTCTTACGTACTATGATTGTAGGATTATATTGAGTGCAGCTAACCTTCCCCTGAATTTGCCTATGACATTGGTATAATCTATAATGGTGTAAAAATAAGTTTCTAAAAGTATCGTATGACTCTAAACATAATACTAAGGGATTGTTACTTGAAAATACTAAAAGATAATTTTCAATACCAAATACCAGGAAAAAGCCATGAAAAAACATTAATCTACAAGCGAAAAAAAACCTAAAATCTAAATACAGTAAATTGTTTTAAGGTATCCGACACTGGTTGCGACAACTTTTTTTTTAAAAAAAGGAGATATGGGGATTTTTTGTTAATTTTAGAATTGTTTAATGCATTTTAAGAAAAATGTGCTAAAATTAAGAAGAGAAAAAGAAATTATTATTACTAAAATGGGAAAAAATAGGTGAAAATTGATAAAATTAGCATAAACGCGACACATTCTGCACCAAAGGTTTTTGAAGAAATTTTCAATTTTTTCAATCTAATGTGTTGCTATATTATTCAATTTTGAAATGACCTTCAGGATAAGAGATATTTTCTTTTTTGCAAAACTAGAGCACTTTATCTCGGTTACTATATGAAATTGCTTAAAAAGACAGTGATTATATTCATACAAGGAACTGTAAATTTTGTAATAAAACAGTGATTGATAAATCTGAAGGTTAAAACAATTCTACTATTATACAGAACTTACACAGTTAACATTTCAGTTAATTATGTTTAAAACTTTTTGAGCAATCGCTGACCCCGTTTGATTATTTTCAAAAAATCACATTTAGAGTAAAACGCGTTTTAAAGTATGACATCTTGCTTAAAGTAACGGCATCTGCTTTTACTAAAACACTTGTAGTTTTTGTTCTAGTGAACGGAACATGATGAACTTGGTATTTTTACAAAGCCAATAAAATGGTACATAAAATAAAATCATAAAAAAATTGTCAATTTTTGGCAAAATTCACAATTTTAGGGTAGTCGGATACTTTAAGAAAATCAAACCTACTATTATTTTATTAATTTTTTTTCCAAATTACGTTATCTAATGAAATAATTAAGTCTCTGTGTACAAAAATGATTTTTCAAATTGTTACTCTGAATATTCCTTTTTTTACACTTTTGTTTTTTTAAAATAGTTATTGTTTCATTTTAAATATATAAAAGGTTTCGGTTGTTTCAACGAATCTTTCATGTGATCTCATATGTATGTTATGTAAAAAGAAAAGAAATGAAGTTCGCACCGAACATCTCTTTGACATTAACAGGTTCTCAACGCGTTATCAAACTCACCTCTAGGAAATTATATTTTACGGATTGATTTGAAAACCTCTCCTTGTGAAGAAGCCGTGATTTATGAAGACTAGATTTTTTTTGTGCAATTTAAAGTTATCTGAAGTAGAATAAGAAAGAGATTGTAAAAGAGAAAGTCGATATTATAATTGAAAAAGAGAAAGTCGATATTATAATTGAAAAAGAGAAAGTCTTGATTGTAATTGTAAAAGAGGAAGTCGAGATTGTATTTGTTAAAGAGGAGGTTGAGATCATAATTCTGTAAAAACGGAAATTGGGTTGTAATTTTAAAAGTGGAGGGGTTGAGAGGTTATAATAATAAAAGCGGAGGTTGTAATTGTATGGTGAGGAGGTTGAGATTGTAACATATTGTATATATAATATCCTAGATTTTTTAATTGAGGAAACGACAAACACACAGTACACTACACAGACACAAGTATTTACATTTATTATTTGATGACTGAATGATTAACTTTAAGAAGAAACACTAAAGAATGTGCCAGGATGTGGCATCCAACACATCTACCTCCGGCAGATGCATAAATTTTCACACAAAATTTGCTGGTAGAGCTCACAAATTCACACTACGCTCGCTGGTGGAGTGAAAACAACCTCTCTCGTCGAGATGAAATCTCTGACTCCAAAATTCTACACTACACTCGCTGGCGGAGCAAAAAAAAAATGACCTCTCTCGTCGAGAGGTAATCATAAGAATCTCTTCATAAAGCTCACTGGCGGAGCTTACCGTATTCTCTCGTTGCGTGAGTGAATATTAACGTCGCACTGTTCAGCTACATGATGGCTTTTGGCGATGGACTGCGTAATTTTCAACCATGGTCAATTGACGCTGACGACACCTGAGCTGGCACACCTCTCTCCTAACTACCATACCACACCAACGGGAGGACGTTCGAGATCTCGACAGATTTAACGCTCCCGTACACGGCGGGTCTTCAGTGGTACTGAGCTCGAACTCATGACACGCTAACCATGATCCTATGCCTTGACCACTTGTCTACCACGGCCACATTCTCTCGTTGCGAGACAATAATCGGAATTCAAATCTCCACACTAAGCTCGCTGGTGGAGCTCAAAAAACGACCTCTCTCGTCGAAAGGTTAACACCGACTCTGGCGTGGCACTCGCGCAGACGCAGTACCTCGGATCAGTCCGCGTTGCCACCTAGAGTTTCAGAACGGGTCTAGAGTTCATTACAATATTTAAGTAAAGAGGTTGAAGTTGTAATTGAATAGTGAGGAGGTTGCAATTATATTAGTAAAAAGAGGAGGTTACAATTGTATTAGTAAAGTGAAAGTTGCAATTGTATTGGTTAAGTGAGGAGGTTGCAATTGTAATTGTATAGAGAAGAGGCTGTAACTGTGATATTAAAGTGAGGAGGTTGAGATTTTAATTGTAAGTGAAGGGGTTGAGATTGTAAGCGTAAAAGGAGTCTGAATATTTATTAGAATTGAAGTTAAATCACAAAATTCGTGGATTTATGTGAGATTGAGAGCTAGCTTCGCTGTGATCCAAGGCTTCCAGTGTCAGTTGTGCACTTTAATTGGTTGGGGTTCAAAGTTCCTCATGGATGGGATTTTATTCAGACTGAATGTTAGCCATTGAGATATTTATATATTAAGATATTACTTTGAACAAAAGTTCTATAATGTTATATTGACTGATACTAAACACGAATACGTTGTCCGGTTCGTTTAAAAATTCCTTTCGTGACGAAGATGAATATCCACGTTTAAAAAACTGGTGATAGTCGCATTTTATCAAAACCTCTTATCCTCATTTTTATACTCAATGATAAAATGAAACGTATGCCTTTGTTGAGGAAACAAAAGAAAAAGAACAATGGGCGTTAATGATAAAATGTTCGGGGGCTGTCATCTTATTCCAGTTTATTATGCCGTGTAACAATGTCTACATTTCTATAGGAGAAAAGTTGAATCACTCACTCCCCACGAGATCTTCAAAACCATTAGATTAGCATTTCTCAAACTCTGAGGCACGCCTACCTAGGGGGCCGAGATAACACTACGATGGGGTTACAAGCATATTGAAAAGTCGAAAACAAAAGAATATTTTTTAAAAAATATTAATTTACTGAAAGTAACAAACAGAATACAAAAAATAAAATACACAATTACTCTGACATAATACACTTATAAATATATCAGCACTGGACAATGTATTTCATAATTAATTTAACAATACTAAGTTAAGAACAAGTTTAATAATTACCAGTGACACCATGGGCTTGTAATATACAAAATTTAACACTTACCTAGATAATCTGTACGGTTTATAATTAATTCTTTAACTGAACTGTACTCAGTCGCGCATCAGAGACATGAGAGCCAAGGGCTACTGTGCTTATCTCAGTTTCCGTAACCTTAGGCGCTGAGGTGCATTGGCAGATGTTTCGGTCAAGTGGTCAGTCTTGACGCAAAAATCCCCAGTGTTCAGTTCCCAAGCAAGCCTGGTACTTATTTATCGATACACTGAAGGGATGAAAGGCTGAGTCGACCTTGCTAAGCCTGGGATTGGAACACCCGAACCTATCTCGTGGAAGGCCGATACACTATCACTCATCTACTGGGCTTCAATCCTTTAACTGCCGATTAAAAATTACGCTATTCGCTTCCCAGTGCTACCATTTTCCATGTAGGCACGCGTTAGTGATGTATTGGGGGGAGGGGAGAAAAGGAATAAAAATAAGTAAATCTTTCCCAAACACTCTGTCAAGGTTGTTTTATTGCCTTTTAAAGCCTTCGGAATAATTTTATGGATAGCAGTGTACAGAAAAGAGCGTACTTCGGAAATACATATATATACGTCCGACACAATTAATGCTGTGGCTGAGCGAAATGCTTATATACACCTGTAACACTTAAAAGGTCCTAGCCGTACAATAGTTGTTGCGTCAATGTACAGTATTATTGAATTCAATGCCTTGTTATTATTGTTTGGAGGGGGAAGGAGGGTTGATGAAAATTATGATTATGAATATTGGGTCACAAATATTGAAATTTTGAGAAGCACTTTATTAGACCTACAGACGTGAAATTTGCCAAGTTTGTTACGAATTGTATGCAATGAATGCTTAAAATAGTTTTAATGATTTATAACTGGATGTGTAGTACCATGATATTAGTCTCTTGTATTTATTTTATGCTAAAATTGTAATATTCGCAAGCAACGCCGTTCCTTACGTTATAATGGAGATTTAATGGGAATTTGGCGAAATGGTGGCGATGGATCCAAATTGGCATCATTTTTGGAGAGTTGGCGATCCTATGGAGGCAAGTGGAAATTACTGGAAAAATCTACTAATATCACAATCTATGACGTAAGTGGATTTTTCGAGGAAAATACGTGCAGACTGTAAATAGGGAATCGATCGCCAAAACTGAGTTAGTATTGCGTTGATCGTTGAAGAGTCAGCATTGTCTTTAGCTGTTGAAGAGTTGCATCGATCAAGCGACTGATAGTTGTGTCTGAGTGCTGTAGAAAATGTGAAGACCTTCTAGTATTAATTTTGAAAATTTTACTGTTGTATCCTGCATTTCTAAGGACTGTTTTTCAACAATAAATTGTCAGCACTCCTGAAGATCTCTCTTGCACTATGAGACTGATAGCATACAATAATCTCGAATCCCGATCTATGTAGCAATATGTATTTTGTCGAGTAAAGATCCGCTAAGGAGGGTTGTGGGAACTTAATGAACAAAAAGTCCAGTTTTTGAACTTATACGTCCACAGACTTGAAATTCTGCAAATATTTTTCTTTTATTGAATACAGATATTTTAAGAAAAAGTTTTCCTGAAATGTTTGCTAGGGAGGGACTTACGGAAGCATTATAAATTTTAAAAAATTCCCCGTTTTTGAACAAATTACGTAGAGATCTGTTACGTAGAGATCTCCTAAGAATGTGTTTTACGGAAATTAATATCCAAGGGGATTTACGAGGGGTGATTTGAGTATTTAAAGTATTCCAAGTAAAGTAAACAGTATTCCAAGTAAAGTAAAGAGGATTTAAAGTATTCCAGTTTTTGAACAATCCGACTTACAGACTTGGGATTTTATAATCATGGCTCTTTTGTTGAGTAGATATCCATTAAAATGGGATTTGAGAAAATAAACTCCGAGGGGTTGCTACAGGAGCATAAATGGAAAATATACTTTTGTTTTAGAAACTTATATATATAGGTCCTGTCTTTTTTTAAATCAAGAGGCAAGGACATAAAAATATTTTCCAATACAATTTGAAATTTAATGCTTGAACTTAGATAGAAACAACCTAAAAAGAATGCACAATGACATGAAACACCCAGCAAAGCTTAGAATGTACAAAGGAAAACTGATGCTTGATAACAGTGTTCCAAATTCAATTGATACCGATCAATATTGAATAAACTACACATTATGTATTTTTGTTATGCTTTTTATTTATTTCACGTCGAAACAAAGAGTTACTAATATTTACTCATAGCCACCTTACGATTCTATGAGGATTAACAACAACCACTCCTGACTGTCACTTAAGCCGATTCAATGTTAGAGAAGCATGAAAAAAGGATTGCTTCATCTTTATTATTCTTCACTAGGACGAAATTAATAAAAATAAAAACATCAGATTAAAGTCTTTGTAAAAGTATATTGGAACAAAAATTAAGGAATATTAGACATAAAGGAAAAAGAAAATAAGGAAAAAATTAAAATGAATTAAAAGTATTGTGACGGGTCTATCCGCGTCAATCTTCTATTAATCCTCCTGGGTAACTTTGGGGCCAGCAAATATTCTATTTCACAGCCTCCTAGGGAAAAACACGAGATAGTTATATGCTAATTAGTTTGACTATATAAAGTCTAGATTTAGTAAGAAAGAGAAGGAGAAGGAATTGACAAACCAAATGTAAGTATCGTCTACGGATCTCTTCAGCGAGCTTAGCGCGTATTAGATAGTATTTGATATTGTTAATCATTGAAGGAATCAAAGGGATTAGATTTAGTACCGACCTAACGTTAGCAAGGGTTCGTCTCCTTTGTCAATTCTGATAGCTGAGATTACTTAGTAGGGAATATTAGATTTGGAGGTTAGATTTGAGTATAAGATTTGAGTATTAGGATTAATCTAGGTATTGGATAATCACTCCAGGGTTTCCACTTATAGTTTGAACTTGTATTTGTTATTTGTGTGTTATCAAGAAATATTTGTTATTATGGCTTTCGTTGGTGATGATATGTTTCCTTCCACACTTAGAGGCGCGGGCAATGTGAACCCAGTCCAAGATAGGACAGGGGCACGACAGTATATAAAAATAATCTGGCATCCATGGAGCAACGACTAAGGGCTAAATAATAGAATATTAAATCTGACATCTTTTACTAACTCAATATTCCTTTTCCTGCTTTTTTTAAATGGATAATTCAAAATATTTTATTTTGAAATTTAATTTTATTACGATTGAGTTTTTAAAATTAGAGCTCAGATAAAAAACAAAAGGACAAATTAGGTAGGTTACAAATGTAATTAAAAATAATTTTACATATAAAAAAAGTTTTTTATATTTTTCATCCAAATTAATCTAATTTTACTGTTTGCAAAGTAAGAAAATAATAAAAATAAAAGCCACTATACATTTATTACAATAAAGAAATAACTTAAATAATTTTCAAGTGTGTTTATACATTATTTCCAATGTTTAATGTATAAACATTAGAATCGTGTTCATTAGAATCCCTATAATGAATACGATTAAGTGCGATCCACAAGACGTAAACAAATTCATTCTGAATCTGTAAAAAAAAGAATGAAAGTTTCAATTACAGATGCAAATTTCCCAAAAAATGAACAATTTCCAAACAGGAAGTAATGAGATATACTCTTATATTACTATTACAGATACACAACGACCTGAATTAGACTTTCGAAAGGCAGATGATTCTTCGAAATACCTCGAATCAAAATATTCTTTTGAAAATCTAAACACTTAGATAAATATTGCAAGATAATTATAAGAATATGACTTCAAGTTTCAGTAGAGACAATAACAGTGGCATAACGGGAACATTTGAGCCCCCCTGCAAAGTCAGATTTCGGGCCCCCTAGAATCCCGGACCCCCCCCCCCCGATGCGGGGGTGTACATTACGCTACTGGACAATAAGATTACAATATTGTGATAATTACAGCAGTCATTAAGAAAAATACAGTGAAAATCACTTCACGTGAAACTGAGGGGGGACTGAAATATATATTTTCGTCTTAAAAGATACTTCAAAAAAACATTTATTCAACGAAATTAAGTTTATTAAAATACATCTTATTTACATGGATTTATATATATGGAAGTTTTAATAAAAATCAATGAAACAAAAAATTTCATAAGACCTTATACAAATTACATACAAAATTTTAAAATTCTTCTGTTTTTAATCATCAGCCTTAAGCAGCTTCATATTCGTTTTAAACGAAATAGAAGTTTGATTTCCCCCGAGCTCTTTGCTATTGTGCTCGTAAAATAGGGGGAAAAACCGTGAACCTAACTCACTGACTTTTACTCACGCTGTCGTTGTACTCTTCACCGAATTTTATAGCCAACTGATGTGAGATGAGATGGTTTTGCGTGGCGTTTGTAGGGGGGGGAGGTAGCTTAGATAAACAAGATTGGATTTTCAGACTCCCGTCTACGAAACATGTGAAACCACCTCTCTTTCATTTCACAGCTTCTTAAATCTAGCCTGAGCGGCTGGTTTTTAACAAGCTTTTATAAGTTTTCCTTGTATGTAACGGAATCTTGGAACTCGATTTTTACCCACTTAAAAGATCAGATTAACTCGAAATTTTGCACACTTGTCAAGGACCGATGACAATATAATAATTTCAAAATTTTGTTCCCTTGTCCTTATCAGGATCGTCAGGAATAACGATAAACAGATTTGGCGACAATGCCATATACCACTTCCAGATTTGGCAACTTATTTCATATATTATACCATTTTCAGATTTGGCGATTTATTGCATGTACCATTTTCAGATTTGGCAACTAATTCCATATACTTTTCCAGATTTGGCGACTAAAAGATTAAATTTGTTACCCGAAAATCGAATACACTTGTGGTATTTGAAATAAAACAAAAAAAAGTGTGTGTTCTTTATGTGAGAAAGGGGAGGGGGGTGGTTGCGTCGCAATTTCTGACCATAATATAAACATTTTTCTGAAAATGGAAATAAAAAAGAAGACTCGCACATGTGAAAAAAAAATTATGTTCTGTTTGTTAAATATTTTTTGTTTTTATAAAGCAATGCGTTTAGAATACGATACCTTACTATGTTTTTCGCTTTCTTGTATGTCTGCCCGGATGGAATTATGGAATTGATTTTAAACTGACTTCCCGCGATGAGCTAGAGACTTGAAACTTAGACTATAGCTCAGATGTGGATAACAATGCATGAAAATGTGAAAAGAAACGAAGGAAAAAATGAAAAGTAGGAATTTTATACTTTTTATTCTGTTATAAAAACATGGTACATTATTTTTTTTTAATAATTCGAACTTTTCCTTCTCAACACTTTTTTATTAGTTTGACCCGTATGTATAGAGACGGAATCTTTAAAATATAACGATACAGGATTCATCCGAGCCCGTATTGTTAACGAAAACATGCCCCATAAACGGAAAGAATAAAGAGCGAAACCCGTTAATTAATATCCATTGAAAAGCAAGACTTATTCCAGCAGCCACATAATTCCGGCTCCAAATATCAAACTCGAGGATAAATTCAAGGAATAAATGATAGTTTAAAAATATAAAAAGCATGCTTTTATTATAGAACGAACTAAAAAATGAAAAATAAATTATAGTTTAAAAAAACTAAAAAACACGCTTTTATACTGAATCCAACTAAAAAGTAAAAAAATAATTCTTTATATAAGAATAAAATGATTAAGGAGAAAATTAATGTCAGTGGGGTAAAAGAGTGGGGTGCTTTGTACTACATTTTTACACTAACTCAGAATTTCGGAACAGAAGTAAGAAATTATAACAATTGATATAGAGCAGCACCCCACGCTTTTTTTATAAATAGTTTCAGTGATGAGTTTCTTGATAAACAATGTTAAGTAATTCCACCACAAAGAATAAATAAACGAATAAATATAACGATAAATATATATATATTTTAATAAAATATATACAACAATCCTAAAGAAACTGCATAAAGTATAAATTTTCACTGCCAATCGTGACATCATATGACGTCATTTCGCCAGAAAATTACTTAAAAATTTAATTTTAAAAACCAAAGTGAATTGAGAAAAATCCTTTCTAGGGGCACACCATCATGACCTAGAGTTTTAGTGTGCCAAATTTCACACGTCTGGGTTGTTTTGTACAGCCAAACTGTTCCTTTTATTAGCATAGATGTACTCAGCATTTTCATCAGCATACAGATACTCAGCACAAAGTTTGCATACTAATAACCAGTTAATACATATATTTTTTTATTTTACATCAAATTCCTACCAGTTCCTTTTTAAAGGAAATTTTAAACCTCGAAATGTCCTGGGATTTACGAAATTTATACAAATCCTTGTTTACATTTTAGGTTTATCCTATTTTATTAACACACTGAAATCGAGGTTAACGAACTGCCAAGAACAAAATGTTAAAAGTGTCTTCTTACCTAGAGTATGAAACAGTTGTGTTCGGAGCTAAGATCGTTTCTTCTAAAGATTAAACCAAAGTAAAGGCAAATCTTTTGTAGTCGGTGTTATCAAAACACTCTTATCAGGATATCTGATAAGACAAACGGTGTGTTGAACGGAAATTTTGCATTTTTCTATGCACCTGTACGTTTGTTGCATTCACATTCGCTTTCGAAAGAAAAAGAGTATGCGAGTGTTATTAAAAACTAGTTATTCAACTGGAGAATTGCTGAAAAATACTGCAAGCTATCTAGAATTATAAAACCTTATGACTTAACATTATAAATAAGTTTAAAAGGCGTGTTTCCTTTGCTTCATGAGATCTACTAAGGGCGCGTTTTGCGAAAATCAACTCCCAAAGAAAGTTGCAAGGCATTATAGATACAAAAATTCTAGTTTTTGAACTATTAGATCAACAGACTTCAAATTAGGAAAAATGTTTCTTTTCTTGAGTAGAGATTAGCTAAGATTGTGTTTTTCGGAAATCGACCCCTATAGAAAGGAAGGGGGATACGGAAGGTTAAATGGGGTAATTTTACTTCCTTTTTCAATTCTTATTATTATAGTTCACACTCTCTCTAAATTTATATATATTTATCTTGTTCAAATTTTTAATCGTTAATAAAATGCATTTTAAAGCACTCAATTGAGCTGAAATTTTATATACACGCTTATTTTAAATATTTCAATACAGTAATTTAATTATAATCAGTAAAAACTAATTTGATTAAAACTAATTATTCAAAGAATTACAAATACAGCCACGTCGGCATCTTTTCGGGCGACTTAACAACCTTTTTGGCGACTTGTGTCAAAATTTGAAAATGTTTTTTTCTTCTAATATTTTAAAGCGCTTATTTGAGCTGAAATTTTCTAAACACTATTGTTTTGGGTAACAATACGATAATTTAATTATAATTTGTTAAAATTATTGATTGAAATTAATTATTTAAAGAATTACAGATACAGCCACATTGGCTTCATTTTTAGCGACTTGGGTCAAAACTTTAAAAGATTTTTTTTTTACTCGCGTTTCAAAGCTGAACAGTTGAACTGAAATTTTATGCACACGATTGTGTCGGATGACAACACGATACTTTAATGATAATTAATAAAAATTAATAACCACTTAATGTTGTGAATCTGTCATATGTATATACATATTTATATTATATGTAACTATTTAATAAAAAGTAACTAAAATATAAAAAAAATTTTGTTGATCTAAGTAGGAATTGGCTTAAATTTTTTATGTATATTATTACTTGTTAGAAATTCAATTCCTCTATAAATCAAGGGGTGAAATCTATAAAAATGTTTTTCCATATGATCAGAAGCTAGGGCTTACATCAATAACTTAAAAACAATATACACAGTCATACTATTTAGTGAAAAACACAGTGAAATTTCAGGGAAACGGCTAGTTTAATAATAAAGTGAAGGCAGAGGAAAACAAATCTTAACTTGAACTTGAAAAAAAATGTGTAGGGAAAACTATTCGAAGGAATTGTGGAACAACTGGAGACATTTCAAACTCACTCGTAGTGGAGAGCCTAGGATTTTGAATCAGGGAGATACTCTACAAGGGATGAGGAAAATGAGATTGAATGAAAATTGATCGGTCCCTCGATGAACGAAATATGTTTATGCGAAAACTAGTGAAGAATTCTCCCATTCGACAAATTTGCGCTAAGAAAACCAACTCATATTCAAAGTAAATTGGATGGAAAAGCAAGTCGAGGCCGATGAATTTATTCATAAAGATTTTAATTCTTCGAAAGCTACTGTTCTTATCAACGAGAGTGATTCTAATGCTTTCGACAGTCATGGGGAAACAGTTCAAGGAATCTTCCAATTTGACAAATATCCACGTAGAAAGTAAGTTGAGAGTTTTAAAAAACTATTCTTTTTACCAACGAGAACACATCTAATGCTTCTGAAAATCGTAAAATTTTGCATAAACCAAAAACTGAATCTGATAAATGTTGCTTCTACAGTGGAATATATCTGAGTGGTATTTTGAAGATCGGCTGCTAGTGTTGAAAGATGAACAGTCATTGTGTAAAGCCGGACGGTTCCTGCTTCCATCTGAAACCTCTTGTCTACCCGCAGACCCGGCTAGGCGTGTGGGAGAAACTGAATTATCAACAGACATGATTTCACACTAATTAATTCATTGTTACCAAGCTATCAATCAGACACAATAACAATCTTATTAAGATAACTGATCAGATAGCAGAGCGCGGAGGTGAGATTCAATAGCACGGGGATAATAATACGGACCCTCAACTGATTTCCAAGATAGCTTAAACACACTCAATATAAACTACGTCGCACACTAATAAGCTAACTTCTAACTAAACAAGGCTCACGATAACTGTATTTTTATGAAGTTTATCCTACACTTGAATCTTTGCAGGAGATCCTTATCTGGATTTAATCACTGGATCTACTCTCAGTAATTCTTTTCATGGACAACTCCAAAATCTCTTAATAATTCCACGATCCTTCACTCTTCAACTATCAAACCTACCCTCCAACTCACTTGCCAACTAACTTGTCAACCCCTTCAAACTCGCGAAACCAGAATTTATATAATATTCTTCATTTGCATAATCACGCTTTCTTACTCGGTGAAAAATGGTTGAAATAAAATATTTCCCCCCAGAAAAATCCCCAAGGGATTAGTAGAGTCCCGTATAGATCCGTCACAATTGCAGGTACGATGGATCATATGAAGGTATCTCACGTTAACGTGCTGACATCTGTTGGCAGTTGACGGCTTGGAAGTCACTGAACTTGATGATGATCTAACATACAGAGCGGAGATTGTAAAAGAATGACTGCTTTGCAAAGTATTGCACAGCCCCAATGCTTTCTCAGTCACCAGGTTTGAATACAAGCAGAAGAGTGGCCGTTTGACGACTCCAGTGCGAGAGTCAAAAGTCGAAATGATTTTATGTCATTGTTATATCTTTTTTTAAACCTTATTCAATATAAATTTGATCATTTTTTTTATACAGTTGGACCCTGATTTAAGGTATTCGACTACCCTAAAATTGCGAAAAATTGACAAATTATTTTTATGATTTTATTTTATAAGTCATTTTGTCAGCTTTATAAAAATACCAAGTTTATTATTTTCGTTCGCTAGAACAAAAACTACCAGTGTTTTAGTAAAATCAGATGCCATAACTTCAAGCAAGATGTCATACTTTAAAACGCGTTTTACTCGAAATGTAATTTTTTGAAAATAATCAAACGATCATCAGCGATTGCTAAAAAAGTTTTGAAACATAATTAACTGAAATTTTTTCTGTAAGTTCTGTATAATAGTAGAATTGTTTTAACCTTCAGATTTATCAATCACTGTTTTATTACAAAATTGACTGTCCCTTATGTGAATATAATCACTATTTTTTAAAGCAATTTCATATAATCACTGAGATAAAGTGCTCTAGTTTTTGGTATTAATTTATTTTTCTCTTCTTAATTTTAGCATATTTTTCTTAAAATGTACTAAACAAATCTAAAAATAACAACAACAAAAAATCCCCATATCTTCATTTTTTTAAAAAAAGTTGTCGCTACCAGCCGGATACCTTAACGGACCCCTATTTAGCGAATTTAGGGATGAAACGAATTTTTCTCTGTCCTCGGTTAAAAGGAAGGTAAAAATCCCGTATTTCACGAATTATTTAAACATTTGGAATTTTTTTTATTAGGTGTTATTAGAAAAGTTAGATTTTTTCCCCCAAATGACATCTTTTTTGTCCGGAACAGAAAAAGATTTTCTTGTGAAGAACAAAGTTCGACGGGAAATTGTGCTATTAGAATTATTAGGCTTTACAGATGGAACTGAGAGTCATGAGAGTAATCTATAGTGTGAGTTTTGAATAGGACAGGAAATTCCTTGCTTATATCAGCCCACTCCATAACGCCGGGGATAATTTAAGATTTTAACGATTACGTTACATTTGACGACGGACTGCCTATCTAAGGACTACCTATACTGCCAATTGAAGTTGAGGGAATTGTTTATTTGTCGGAGACAATGGATATAGCGATTCTAATGTAGAAAAAGATGACGAAATTCCTATCAAAACTGTTACATTTTCAAATGCTTTTCATTGTTCGGAAACTGTAAAAACATACATCTTGAAGTAAGATGTAAATGAAGCAGTATTTTCTTCTCTACATAAAATCGTAAAAGAACCCTTTCGAGTCAGAAATCCAAGAAAGTATCAAATGTTTATTAGTCAGTATTTTAAGGGACACAGTACGATTCAATTGACAAAAATCGGTCAAAAATCAAATTTAATTTTTTTAGCTTAAATTATTTTTTATATACTTTTCTATAACCTTACAAAATTTGAAAGCTCTAAACTAAAAAATGCAGAATTATGATAGCTTTTACGTTCATTTTTATTCACATCCCTATGGCAAATCAAAACTTTAAACTGACTTATCACGGAGAGATAAAATAATTAGTCTGTCTTCATTTAAAATGCTAAGGCTTTTTTTCTATTGTTCCAAATGCTTTGAACTTTTTTACCTATTGCTAATAGTACATGTAACAAAAGTTGGTATGCATTTTTGAATCAAAGCGATACTTATTTTTTAAAAATAATTGAAGTCAGAATTTGTAAATTTTTTAAGAAATTTTCAATACGCATTCATAAAAAGAAGTATTGTACTAATACCAATCATGTTATCGCAAAACCCAAACCAACTTTTATTATGCATAGTTTGAGGTACTTGTAAATCAAATTTCATGCGTGTACGTAAATTTTTGTAGAAGTAGCATTTTAAAATTACTTAAAAAATTTGAATTTTTTCCCTTAAAAAATTAAATGCCTAGCTTTTTATGAAATTTTGAGCACAAAATCTGTTTTACATAATATACAAACATAGGAGGCAACCAAAAAATCCTTAAATTAAAATTTTTTGCTTAAATCGTACCATATCTCCTTAAAATTTTAATTTACTGACCCGTAATAGTTCCTTAACAGTATTTTAAGCTGTTCAATAAAAAATGTGTAATTTCTGATTATGGATATATTTTGTATTGTTTCTTACCACAGAGTTTCCTAGATAAGAGCGAAAAAATTGTATTTTGTTCAGACCCCGAAATAACAAGAAAATGTTCGGTTCCGATGAATTCCTTGAATTAAGGTTTGACTGTATATTTCCATAATAAATAGGAAGGGAAATGCGCAGTTTAAGTAAGCGGTATGGAATTTAGAGCTCAAAAAAATTCAATGCAATGAAATGTTGAAGAGTCCTTTATTTACTTCAACAGAGATAACTCCGATTAATTTTTAATTAATCTTACTTTTAACTTTATTAGCGTTTTTATCATGTGTTTTTATTAACTTTTTTTTTTTGTCTGTCCGGATGGAATTTTGTAATTGGTTTTAAAATTGTAAACTAACTTCCCAATGAGCTAGAGACTTGAAATTCAGACCATAGTTCAGAAGTGGATGACAATGCATGAAAATGTGAAAAAAAGAGTTCTACCACACTTCGGGGGCCCACCTCTTCGGGGGCCTCGATTTCGACAGTGGTCGCTTAATTCCGGAACTTTTACGAACGAAGACCACCTGTCGATAGCACGGGTCGAGTTGCGTCAACGTATTCAATTTCGTGGCTCTGGGGTCAAAGAGGGGCCCCCAAGTTACCATGATTTTATTAACTCGCTTTCTTGTATGTCTCTCCGGATGGAATTTTGTAATTGATTTTAAACTAGATTCCCAAAAAGCAGAATACTTGAAATTTTGGACTATAGCTCAGAAGTGGATGACAATGCATGAAAATGGTTATAAATACATGGTACATAATAATATCTTTTATTAATAAAATTGTTTATTCAATTAATTTAACATTTTAAACAAGTTACCCAAGTCAGCGGTCGCCAAACTTTTTGACCTCACGGATTTGTAAATTTGAAATTTAAATCCCGCGTTTAGAATTTTTGAAGTGTTAAATATATTTATAAAAAATGTGATCTATGAACACATAAAATATATTTAGTTTATTAAATGAAACTATTGATTGAAATCAAATTGTGAAAACTTTATTAATAAACGATAAAAATTGTAAATACAGAACAATTAAAAATGGTTTAAGTATATCAAGCTCTTAGCATATTATACATTCCTAGTGTGATGGATGCTTCCGTTTACTTGAAATAAGATTATGGATATTTGGATCCAATGCTGTTACTGCAAGACGGAGAACTGCATTTGTTTCAAACTGAGATCGGTACCGTGTTTGATGGCTGTGACAGATAAAAAGGCCTTTTCGCAAAAACACGTTGTGGAGAAATGAATCAATTTTCGTCGCCTGTTTGAGGTTTTGATAATGATGAATGATTTTTTTTAAAATTTGATAGTTTCATCAGACGATAGGTCAATGAGGCTTTCTTTTAGATACATGCTTAAATTATTATCCTGAATTTTTCCTGCAAGAGGATCAATTATCCACATATTACAGTCGACTCTCGATAATTCGAAGTTGACGGGACCAATAAATAACTTCGAATTATCAAGAGGGTAGAGAAAAAAACTCCCAAAATACTAGAAGAAATTTTTTTTTCTAACACATTTAAATTTGAAACTATGTAATAAAACAACAATTGTGTACAGATGTAGAAAACTATTTTAAAGTAATTTTTAAAAAGTACCATAAAATTATTATACAGAAGTTAAAAGTTCTGTATTAAAAGAATGTATTCAATACATTCATACACAATCCTACGCATCTCTTCTTCACAATAGTGGACCATCCTTTCTGAACACATGTGTAGCAAGGCCACATGCTAAGCGAAAGATGTGGATGGCTGACAACAGGTGTGGTTGGTCTATTATCCACTTGAAGGAGGAAAGCAATAAAAGTGTATTTTCGCCTAATAAACCGGAAAAAGCTAAAAAGGGGTAGCAGACAGATGGTCATTGAAGGGGCTACATTACAGGGGAGACACACAGAGACAATACAAGACAAAACTTGAAAGCTCCAACCTGTTTGCTACAGGACTGTACATAATAGTGAGTGTTCGAATTGTCGAGAGTTTTAGAAGATTGCTTCGAATTATTGCGTGTTGTAGTCTGGCCAGGCACAGATTTTACTTCGAATTATTGAGAGTACCAAACAAATTGTTTTAGTTCGAAATATCAAGAGTTTTTCTAGGGACTGAGCATATACTTCGAATTAGTGAGAGGTTCGTATTATCGAAGGTTTGAATTATCGAGAGTCGACTGTACCATATCTGGGATCTTCATTCTTTGGGTAATAGCGAGCAAAAGATTCTGTTAGTGATTCCAAGTGTTTTTTAACAGGGTTACTACTTGCTGGTTAACAACTTTTTCCTTCATGTGTTCATCAAAATTTTAAAAATATTGCAAATCGTCTTCAACCAACCGAGTTTGCCCCAGTAATATTTTCGCTCGAAACGCATCCATTTTACTTCGTAGTGTAAAAGGGTCCTTAAGTTGTCCTTGTAAGGATATGTTTAACAGGGAAAAAATATCTGCCTCGTATGCAAGCTTTGCTAAAACAATGCAGCTACAGCAGTACGACTTATTTACCGTGGCGTTATTCTATGAAGTAGTGTTTTTATATATATATATATATATATATATATATAGCGCGTTTTTCACGTAGTGGAACAAAAGCGCTATTAGGACGCAAATTTCGTCTTCGTCTTCGTTCCATATATTGTCGTTCCTTTTTCTCAGCCAATAAGCAACCAATTGACATCGATTTTCGGCATTGGGTCGCATTTGTGCCCTAGATGAGCCGATTCATATTTAAATTTTTCCATAGTTTTCCCGAATTTTCCTACAAATTTTCCTGAATTTCGTTAGTTTATATAACAAAATTTTCTCAAATTTTACATAGTTTTCAACAAATTTGTACCAAATTTTCCATAAAATATTTCAAATTTTCCCGAGTTTCCATGGAATTTTCCGAATTTTCCACAAGATTTTCCTGAATCTCTCGGGATTTTATCAAATTTATCCCAAATTTTACCGAGTTCACACAAAATTTTATTGAGTTTACACACAATTTTCTCGAGTTTTCCACAAAATTTTCCCGAATTTTCCACAAAATGTTCCCAGAATTTTTTCTTTTCAGCTCAATAGTAGTACATTTAGAGGAGCGGTACAGTACACACACACTACTTTCTGTTAGTAAAAAGTTCATTAGTTGCATTATTGTAAAATACAACATGTGAAAAACGCGCTAAAATTACTTGGCCATGCCAATGATTGATATCTTGTTATAACTTTTCACGTATTGTTTGAGTTGAATTATGTTTAAATGCATCTTAAAACATAACTTAATGTATTGAGTAAGTATATTCTACATTTTTCTGGGGACCAGCGAAACTATCTCGCGGACCACCACTTTGACTACCGCTGACCTAAATGTCGCAAAGTTTACGAATGTTTTTAGGCACTTCAAAAATATTAAAAATATATAATTAATGGGCTAAATTCTTGTGACGTCATAGTCACATGATAACCGTAATCGCGTGTTTTCTGTCAATCAGTTCATGCGTTTCGTAGTTGCCAAATTTTACTTTTTGATGAAATTTTAGTTAAAAAGTACACTTTTGTTAACAATAACAACGTCACACAGGTAAATAAAATGCTCATATTTAAAAGAACACATACAATAAGAATTTTTTTTTAAATTTGTATAATGTTCTTAAGATTCTTAATTTTCTTTTCCCAATTGCACTAGGCAACATCAAAATTGTTTCGGGTCCAAAAATAGTTTATTTTGATGTATTTTGGTCTGCTAAACGCGAAAATCATCATAAAAACTTCAAATTAGCTCTCGTTTTCAAGAATCAGAACTCGCTATTCATAAATAGCTGTATTTTTACTCATCTTTACTTTCTGTGTATAATCTTTTTGATGTTCATTTGAGAGGGTAGATGGAAGCTCTTGCCTCGGGATTGATTCTTATTTCAACGAAAGGCGTGTAACCACGCCCCCTTTCTTCAGGTGTGTTTTGAGTCTAACCTAGAGCATCAGTTGAACAAAGAACAGGCAATAGTACACGATTCAAGTGATATTCTCTGTTTTTCGTCTTACAACTCAAGGTAAATCAATTTAACTATATTGAGGTCTCAAAGATAAGTGTGGTATACGGATTTTTAGACAGCAAAAAGGATGAGAACTATCAACATTGGTGAAAGAACTCCTACAAAATTTTTATGACTCAGATGCAATATGTCTCTAAAGATCCATTTTTTTTACATTCCCATCTTGATTTTTTCCCTAAAAACTGGGGAACTGTAAGCGATGTGACACGGTGAAAGGTTTCATCAAGATATCACAGCAATGGAACGTATATATCAGGGTCGTCGGGATGAATCAATGCTCGCGAACTACTGCTGGACAGGGATAATTCGGGATACCTGGGCTTCGATATACAAAAGGAAATTCAAAAGGAAATGTTCGCAGGAAATAAACTAAAAATTACTACTGATTTCTGATTATGAACACGGTTTCTAGAAACATGACTTCTTGTACTGTATGTATTAATTAGTAATGTTTTGTTCTTCAAATTTACCAATAAATAGATGGATGGGCTGTGGTATATTTTAAAAACAAGAGCTAATAAAGATAAATTTCATTTATATATTCGTTTTTTTAAAACCCAAAATTAATAAGAATAGGTTATTTAAAACTAGGAAACAGACAAAAAGTTGTTGTTTTTTGTTGCCTAGGGTTATTAAATTGGAAATTTAGATGAATTTTACAAGTGGAACAACAAATACAAGTCTAATGCCAGTTTGGAATTTTTATCTTCATGAATTTATCCCATTTCATTAAAAAAAGAATTTTCTCATGTTCTCTTCCAAAATAATAAATAAACATGTTTTAAAAATCTAACAATTTTTTTAAGAAAACTTTTTTTTACACACAATAAGTTATTTTGTTGTTGTTTCTTATGCCACCTGATCTCGACTACGTCAGATTCAGGCCCACGAAATTCATCATGCAAGGGGCAGGATTTACGCCTGTCGTTGGTCATAGCCTAGAGCACCATTCAGGTGACGGTACGATTTAGCTCGGTTCCACCCCAATTTTGAGGGAGAGCACCCCGGGGGACGGCCAGGGGACTCCCACCTCTTTTCCCTTCCATCAACCTCACGAGAGGACTTGTGGCTCGACGGCTATTTAGAGTACCCCCATGCCGCAAAGGCACTATACATTTACAAACATCCATGTCTTCTCTGGGATTCGAACCCAGGCCCTACGGAACAGCGGTCAGCGTCGCTAACCACTATACCGGATGGGAGGCTATAAGTTATTTTGTACATGTCAATGAAAACGTTAAATATGTATATATGACATTTATTGCCCGCTAAAGATTTACACATTTTGGTTAACTGTGTGCCGTGGCCTATGAAGGTACTTGATGGTGATCACATCGCTTATTTATGCTGAACATCAGGAGCATGAGCATCAGGAGCATATGTGAACATGCTCTTCGTATAAGTGCCAAAATACAAGAGAGAGAATTGTTCAAATTTTTATATAAAGCGAACAGGGAAAAACGTAATATAAAAGTGCAGTCACGGCGAAGGCAATAATTAGAGTTATTTATAGAAATGACATTATTGCTTAGGGGACATTGAAACCCGGTTCGTAAGGCACGTGAAAACAATGGTCTTATATTTCTTGGAATTGCTAACAAATCTATCCAAAATTCAAGATCTAAAGAATCAGCAATATGTATACCAACAT
>BMAO01025390.1:0-12994 GCA_019973975.1 Trichonephila clavata
GAAACGATCTTCAAAACTGAGAGCAAACAGCTCACTTTTGAGTACTTCACATTCTCAAAATAGCTCCGATGCACGCTTACTCAAATCTGAGAATCGGATATTCTCATATCGAGACACAAGTACATTCTCATTTTTGAACCTGTTACGGGATCAAATTTTTGAGAATGAAAGATCGATATGAGTATATAATGCACTCATATTTGAATCTGTTAATGTATCAAATATGAGTTAAAACAATAAAATGAGTATGAATAGCATTTATTTTCGGTACTGTTGATCTAATATGAATTTTTAACAGAAAAATATTTATTAACCCAAATCTTAAGGGATTTAAAAATGTGATACCTGAGTTGTAAATTTTCACTTTCTACATCTTACGTATTATTTTATTTTCATTTCATGAAATTTTTACACTTAACTTCGAAATCAAAATTCATTTTACATTTATTGTGTGTAACAAAAAGGTACTCGCATATTATCGCGAAAGTGCCTAAGTTAAAGATAACTCGCCAAATTGGCAGTAACGATTTCGCATGTGTCCTACGCGCTGAATTAGCAACCATGTACTTCGTTTTATATAATGTCGCCAATACGGTGGCGACAATACGCAAGTATCAACAAAAATATTACTTTTCGAGAAAAAAAATGCAACTATTATTTGATCACAAACTGCATGTCTTCGAACTTTTACCGCAAATATAAATCTTTGAAAACTGCAAAAATGAATTCGATGTAATAGTTAAACAAATGTGTATGCATTTTGAACTAGTTCCAGAAGCAATTTGATTCATTATTTATATTTATGTTTCTCTAGAAGCATTATATTGTTTCCTTAAAATCATATACAAGCAGAAAATTAACTTTTATTTAAAAAAATTCAGCCCTTCAATAATAAGTTATTAGAAATATCTAGGAAACATTATGATAAATAACAGATTTTTCTAAGTAAAAATTTCAAAACAATGCCAGAAAGAAATAGCTTTTTTACATATTATGTAACCTGAAGAAAAAAACCTTTTGACTAAACTAACACTCATTAGGCCCAGGTGTGTAAGTACTCTTTATATCAATTGTTTTGTTTAAATAGAAACATCTATCCACATGGAAATAAAGAAAATGCATTGCTATATTAAAAATTAAGATCGTTTTTTGTTAAATCAACTGATTTTACACTCTCCTATCACCAAAGAAAACAAATATTATAGTTTTTAAGTTAATGGTTTTTTTTAAATTAAAATACTTAAAAATTTCAGTCCTTAGAAGAATGTAAAAACAACTAAAACAGTAGATTTTTGCATTAAAAAACATTTAAAATAAACAAGTTTTTAACCAACTGGAAAGAGTTTTTAGAGAAGTTTTCTGCACCCATTTAAAAGAAAAAATAACATCCCAAGGAGCAACAGAATCATAATCTAGCCATTTTTCTACTTTATACAGCATTTTATTTTCAATTATTCACTGTTAACAAGAAAAATAAAACAAACCAAAATCATATTGTTGAAATATTTATTCTGGAAATTGTACACATACATATATACATAAAAAATAAACAAGAATATAAGTGAAATTTTGAAATTTTTTTTTATAAACACTATCTAATCCATATTATAGTCAACTCCATCCTTATTTGTGCAGAACAGATTATGTTTTAGTGTAATATATATTGAATTATTATTGTAAATATAGGAAAGTGTGTAAAAGTACATAAATAAACAACTTTTTAATTTTTTTTATCAAATCATGTCTTTGAGTTACAAAATGTGAGTGAAAATGCCTTTCAAACAGTGTTGTTTCAAATAAATTACATGTTAGGATATGCGAGTCATCTAAATTATTTACTGCAGAATTTATAGATAGCTGGTTCTGAAAGGAATTTTGAAAGTTTTCTCATTAGAGTAAAATTTTTACAAAGGTTGTTCATAATTATATAGTTTTCGAAATGACTATCTACAAAATTTAGCATAACACATGTAGTGATATGCTATACCTGTATGAGTATTTAGAACATAAGGACAAAGGCTACAATGTGAAACCAATGGTCTTTGGCAGAAAGTGCAAAATGTATGAAATTCATAGATTAATTTTATCCATAAAATATTTATAAAAAAAATTCAGAGCTATATCAAAATTTAAAACAAATTATGAGTGGAAACATTAAAAATCAAGATTTGTACTAACAAGCAGAAATGAAATTAGTGCAAATTAAAAATAAAGCATTCATAATTTAGAAACAAGATAAAAGATTTAAAAAATACAATTTTTATAAATATTGCACGTCTACCTGAATTTCACATTTATAAAAACAACAGTTAAAAAAATACCACACATTGGAACAATATATACAGGAACTAATTTGCTATCAGTACACTACACATTAAACATCTTTTAGAAGTGGTTTTGAAATCGCTGCAAAAATTTTGGCATCCAATAGTATTCAATCAATGATGATGGTCTCCCACTAAGAACTCAACATGACAATAATTTAAAAGAATGGCTTATTCCTGGCAAAAAAGGAATTACATTAAGAAGCAAAAACATAAGTACTTTTTTTTATAGAAAACCAATTAGAAAAATATGAATGCCAGGATTTAAAGAAATAGAACAAAAGGTATTTAGAAATGCCAAGAAAAAAGCAGAAAAAAATAAAATTGAAACTGGAAAAATAATAACTGCATATAAAAGAGTGGGGTGCTCAATATCAATTGTTATAATTTCTTACTAGTTCTATTCCAAAATGCAGAGTTAGTGTAAAAATGTAGTACAGAGGACCCCACGCCTTTACCACGATGACATTAATTTTCTAGTTAATCATTTTATTCTTATATTAAGATTTATTTCTTACTTTTTAGTTTGATAAAAAAGCATGTTTCTTAAAACTATAATTTAAATTAATTGTGCTTCAAATACGTCAGACTGAACAAATTACGTATTATCACAACAAATGCCAAATCTAATAATAACACACCAAGTTGGCAACCCTGATTGGTAATTGCGTCTTATTGCAACCTATTAGCGATATTATATGAAATGAAGCACCTGGCAGCCAATTCAGTGTGTACCACACATAGGAAATCGGGGTGGCCAACTCAGCGAGTTATTTAGAGTCAGCGATTGTCGCAAAAATACACAAGTACCCTCCGAGTTCCTGTGTGTTGAACGTGCTGAATTGGCAAACAGGTGCTTTGTTTCATATAATGTCACCAATTGGTTGTGATAATACGTAAGTATATACCAAGATTTATGTTTTTTCACTTGTGTACAACATACCTGCATACAGGAGTTTTTGTACCCAAGCTGTATTAATTTTTGGTACTTTCATAATATTGCAACCATATTGGTGAAATTATATGTAATACAACACATGGTAGTCAATCTGGCGCATACGACACATGCAAAATCAGGGTCACCAACTTGGCACGTTATCTTGAACATTGGCATTGTTGTGGTAATATGTATCGTAAAATCTGGTGTATGGTGCACACTTTTAACACAAAAAATAAGATTGAATTTTATGCGTGCACGTTATATACCAGGTATAAAAATAAGAGCTTTAAAAAATGTGAGCACAGGAAAAAAAATTAGATTTCTACATAGATCAAAATAATGGTTATTTAAAAGAAATGGCATTCCTTATGAACTTAAAGGGTTGCACTTCTAGATGTATACTATTTTTTACTAAAGCTTAGAATAAATGACTTTCAAACTTTAAGAGCATGACTCGCATACATCTCAGGTTTCTTCATGAAAATGGGGGTGCACATTTTCAGCAAATAAACATAAAAATTAAAAATTGCTACTTGAAAGTATAAGTGCATGTAATACGATGGTATACATGATATGCCAGATTTTATGGTAAAAACATAATTTTTCTCTACCTTTCTTTAATGAGTAAAAGCATAAAATATATTTATATTGGGTTAAATATAAAGAATCTGATATATATACTTCATTTATTTTCATCCAAATAAACAAAACACTATAGTCACAATAAAGGAACCATAAAATAAATGTAATGAAATAATTTCTTTATGAGAACTTTTAAGACATTTTCCATAAGTTTACCAATAAGCTAGAAAAGTTCTTTAAAATCTACAAGAAATTAGTCTCTTAAAAAGATTACTAATTGAAAACAAAAATTTATTTTGTAGGCTTGCCTTTTTCAAGACATGCAAGCTATTTTAAAGTTCAATATGAAAATAAAACTATTCCAATGTAGCAAAGGAATACTTAAATTATTATTTGCCTATAAGCAAGTGCCCAAAAAATCAACAATGTGACTTATTATGAATCAAGTAAATTTCATTAAGATATGTGACTACCCAAAATTCGCAGTTTTGGTGAAAATTTTCAAAAATTACTTTTGTGTTTTTATTTTAAAGACTATACATTTAAGATTCCAAAAACACTCTATTTTTGTTTCTATGATATCTAGAAGCAAAGTTATAGCATAATTAGTAAACTGGAATTGGAGTTAACAAAACCAGATGCTGATCCCTACACAAAATATTTTTAAGATATTGAATTTAAATTTTCAGAACATGTTTTATTTAGTTCTATCTGTGTTATGAATCAAACTCTAATCTCTGTGTATATACAGTGAACCCAAAAGTGTTCGTACACTTGCAATTTCCTATAAAATTTATTGTTTCCGACTAATAAAAATTAATATTTTGGAATTGTAATTTTTTTATATCTGTAACTTGTTCTTGGTGGAATGACATAATTATTTTTTTAAAAATTGTATAACTATTATTTTTAAAAATTCATAATCAAAAAGCTCCTGAAAAATTACGCCACTAAAGTCTTAGAACACTTAACAAAAATCTCAACATAGCTTTAAATATTGTATTTCTTTCTTAATTTAGAACTTAGTAGGATATCTTTTAGTGTCCACAACAACTTTTGGACATCTTGATATAGATTTATTGAGTTTTTGTAATTTCTGCATTGATTTTCCTCCATGCTTCTGTGATTATTGTTTTTACTTCCCATTATGTGTTTATATGTCATGTTTTCTTTTTATTTTAAATCTAGTTCTCCCCAAATATGCTCTGCTGGGCTAAATAAATTGATTGAGGAGGTGTTTTCAAACTTTTGGGTACAGTTATAGAGACACCAGCAGTGTACATTGAGAGCAGTTCGCTTGGCGTCATTATCCTGTTAAAAAATGAAGTCGTCTGAAATATCCAAATTTTGAGAGGATAATTTAAAATTTCTCTTTAAAATATTTAAATAGAGCTCATGATTCTCAATACCATCAAAAAATACCAAATTACCTAATTCCTGAAGCCTATTTACACCCCCCCCTCCCCCGCAAGAACACCTCTGTGTTGAATCATGGAGGTGGAGGAGCTCTTGTTCCACATAAATTCACTGGATTAAATGCCTCATTTTTTCCTTTAAAACTATTATATGCCCATCAGAACCAAAAATGTTGAATTTTCTGTCATCCCAATCACTTTCCTGTCAATTTTGAATTTTCTGAAACTTAAGTCACAAGAATCTAGTTGGATGAATGAACCATGGAAGTGGAAGTGTTCTTGCGTGGGGGCGTAAATCAGCCACAGAATTAGGTAATTTTTGATGGTATTGAGAATCATGAGCTCTAGTCAAATATTTTAAAGAGAAATTTTAAATTGTCTGTCCAAAATTTGATATTGAACACGACTTCATATTTTAACAGGATAATGAAGCCAAGCGTACTGCTCTCAATGTACACCGCTGGTGTCTTTATAACTGCCCAAAATTTTGTGAAAACACCTCCTCAATCAATTTATTTAGCCCAGCAGAGCATATTTGGGGAGAACTAGATTTAAAATAAAAAAAACATGACATAAACACATAATGGGAAGTAAAAATAATAATCACAGAAGCATGGAGGTAAATCGATGCAGAAATTACAAAAACTCATAAATCTATATCAAGATGTCCAAAAGTTGTTGTGGATACTAAAAGATATCCTACTAAGTTCTAAATTAAGAAAGAAATACAATATTTAAAGCTATGTTGAGATTTTTGTTAAGTGTTCTAAGACTTTAGTGGCGTAATTTTTCAGGAGCTTTTTGATTATTAATTTTTAAAAATAATAGTTATGCTATTTTTAAAAAAATAATTATGTCATTCCATTAAGAAAAGTTGCAGATATCATAAAAAAATTACAATTTCTATACATTAATTTTTATTAGTCGAAATCATTAAATTTTATAGGAAACTGCAAGTGTACGAACACTTTTGGGGTTCACTGTATTTATGTACTTCATTGCATTTAAATGTAAAAAATATCATTAATTTTTTAAAAAATCGAGTTTTTGCATAAAATTTGGCATATTTAAAAAAAAAATACATTTTTAATTCCTAATATATAAAGATGTTCCATTATTTATGTGCTGTATAAATATTATTTGAATACATTCATTAGAATTTTGTGTAAAAGATCCTAATTGCAATTTTTCATGAAAATTTTACTAAACTCGACAATTTTTATAATCTATAAAACTCTCCAGAAAACAGCAAAAGGGTTAAAAAATTAGTTAAACATGAAGCTAAAGAGTTTGAGCTATAAATATGGTGAGTTTAAGAAATGTACAACTAGTAGAACATTTTTCATATTGTATTTAAATCTTTAAAAGCATTGTCTGAGAAACTATGTTTTTTGGCTTCACGGTAAAGTTCACAAATGGATTTCTTTTTAAGACATTGAATTAACATTTTAAGAAAATATTTATTTTATTTTATTTGTATTATAGACTATAATCTCTGTGTATGTATTTATGCATTTTATTGCACATACAATTTGTGAGAAAAAACATGCTTTTTTTTAAAAAATTGACCAATTTCAAAAAAATAATGTAAATCTTATCGCTTTAGGCACAGATAATGATGTTATTTGTGTGCAGTTTTAATATTATTTGAATATATTAATTAGAATTTTCAATTCAAGGTTTACTGTAACTGCAATTTTTAACTAAAAATTCCCAATCTATCCAAAATAATTTAAAATTTTGTGGAATTGTATTTTAATTCCTGACTCAAGTGTAGTATAGGGGAGAGGGCCCTTTCGATTTTTATATAGATATTATTGGTTAGATAACGAATTCATTCTGGCTTCGGGAAACCTATCGCTAAGTGAAGTAGCTTGGCGATCGATTTTGGTCACCAAAAAAATTTGACATCGCCAAGTATGTATACTACACTTGAACCTTAATTCCTAGTTCTATGCACACCCTTTTTAAAGAAAAAAGTGTTTTTTTAGTTGAAAATTTATGTTTCAATAAAATGCTCCAAACGTAGCCACATACCTCTTAAATTTGTTTTTTAAGTAGTCCGCCAAAAAAAGGCAGATAATCACATTTTTTCGCTAAATTCCTATAAAAGCCTTACAAAATCAAAACAATCTAGTACTCATGTGTTCGTCCGCGGGTAGCGTGGTAGAAACGAAAAATAGTTCGGAAGATTTATGAGAACTAAATTTGTTGTTGAACCCCAATCTTTAAAATATGTAGCCAGTATATTAAAAAAACTTTTTTAATCCTGAATATCTTTTTAATTTGTTTGATAGTGTTAATTAACCATTTTTTGAAATTTTGAGTACATGTAATGTCTCATATTTGTAAAGGCATGCGTTCAAATCTGTTATAAACAAACTCATTTCAAATTGAGTAAGTCCATGTAGTCATTTTTGAGTATTTCTTTTTTCTCCGTGAGAGCTTCTCCAACTCCATGCTTTAACACAGAGGTGTTCTTGCAGGGGAGGGTGGGTGTAAATAGGCTTCAGGATTAGGTAATTTGGTATTTTTTTATGGTATTTAGAATCATGAGCTATATTTAAATATTTTAAAGAGAAATTTTAAATTATCCTCTCAAAATTTGGATATTTTAGACGACTTCATTTTTTAACAGGATAATGACGCCAGGCGAACTGCTCTCAATGTACACTGCTGGTGTCTCTAAAACTGTACCCAAAATTTTGAAAACACCTCCTCAATCAATTTATTTAGCCCAGCAGAGCATATTTGGGAAGAACTAGATTTAAAGTAAAAAGAAAACATGACATATAAACACATAATGGGAAGTAAAAACAATAATCACTGAAGCATGGAGGTAAATCGATGCAGAAATTACAAAAAACTGATTAAATTTAAAGACATTTAAGACAAGACACTTAAAAGTTGTTGTGGACACTAAAAGATATCCTACTAAGTTCTAAATTAAGAAAGAAATACACCACACCACACCACCACACAATATTTATATATATATATAAAGCTATGTTGAGATTCTTGTTAAGTGTACGAAGACTTTAGTGGCGTAATTTTTCAGTAGCTTTTTGATTATTAATTTTCAAAAATAATAGTTATACTATTTTTTAAAAAAATTATTATGTCATTCCGCCAAGAACAAGTTGCAGATATAAAAAAATTACAATTCCAAAATATTAATTTTTATTAGTCGGAAACAATAAATCTTATATGAAATTGCAAGTGTACGAACCCTTTTTGGGTCCACTGTATATACACAGAGATTAGATTTTGATTCATAACACAGATACAACTAAATAAAACATGTTCTAAAAATTTAAATTCAATATCTTAAAAATATTTTATGTAGGGATCAGCATCTGTTTTTGTTAACTCCAATTCCAGTTTACTAATTATGCTATAAATTTGCTTCTAGATATCGTAGAAACAAAAATAGAGTGTTTTATGGAATCTGAAATGTATTGGCTATAAAATAAAAACACAAAAGTAATTTTGAAAATTTTCACCAAAACTGCGAATTTTGGGTAGTCACATATCTTAATGAAATTTACTTGATTCACATAATAAGTCATATTGTTTGATTTTTTGGGCACTTGCTTATAGGCAAATAATAATTTAAGTATTCCTTTGCAACATTGGAATAGTTTTTAGTTTTATTTTTCATATTGAACTTTAAAATGGCTATTTCAAAGAAATACCTTTATTGTGACTATAGTGTTTTGTTTATTTGGATGAAATAAATGAAGTATATATATCAGATTCTTTGTATTTAACCCAATATAAATATATTTTATACTTTTTCTCATTAAAGAAAGGTAGAGAAAAATTATATTCTTACCGTAAAATCTGGCATATCATCGTATAACACGCACTTATACTTTCAAGTAGCAATTTTTAATTTCTATGTTTATTTGCTGTATAATGTGCACCCCCTTTTTCATGAAGAAACCTGAGATATATGTGAGCCATGTTCTTAAAGTTTGAAAGTCATTTATTCTAAGCTTTAGTAAAAAATAGTATACATCTAGAAGTGCAACCTTTCAAGTTCATAAGGAACGCCATTTCTTTTAAATGAACAACATTTCAATCTATGTAGAAATCTAATTTTTTTCCTATGCTCACGTTTTTTTAAAGCTTTCATTTTTATACCTGGCATGTAACATGCACACGTTAAATTCAATCTTATTTTTTGTGTTAAAAGTGTACATCATACGCCAAATTTTACAATGCATATTACCACAACAATGACAATGTTCAAGATAACTTGTTAAGTTGGTGACCCTGATTTTGCATGTGTCGTATGCGCCAGATTGACAACCATGTGTTTATTACATATAATTTCGACAATATGGTTGCAAAAATATGTAAGTACCAAAAATTAATACGGCTTGGGTACAAAAACTCCTATTTGCAGGTATGTTGTACACAAGTGGGAAAAACATAAGAAATCTTGGTACTTATGTATTATCGCAACCAACTGGCGACATATATGAAATGAAACACCTGTTTGCCAATTCAGCACATACAACTCACAGGAAATTGGAGGATACTTGCATATTATTGCCAATTCTAAATAACTCGCTGAGTTGGCCACCCTGATTTCCTATGTGTGGTACATGCTGAATTGGCAATCAAGGGCTTAATTTCATATAATGTCACCAATAGGTTGCAATAAGACACAAGTACCAATGGGGTTGCCAACTAGGCAAGTTATTATTAGATTTGGCATTTGTTGTGATAATACTAAGTGCTGAAATCAGTAGTCTGACACACATGAAGACCCAAAAATTTAAAATATAGTTTTAAAAAACACGCTTTTATCGAACTAAAATCTCAATATAAGAATAAAATGATTAACGAGAAAATTAATGTCATTGTGGTAAAAGCGTGGGGGCCTTTGTACTATATTTTTACACTAACTCTGCATTTTGGAATAGAACTAGTAAGAAATTATAACAATATTGAGCACCCCACACTTTTATACGCAGTTATTATTTTTCCAGTTTCAATTTCTTTATTTCTTTCTGCTTCTTTTCTTGGCATTTCTAAATACCTTGTGTTCTATTTCTTTAAATCCTGGCACTCATATTTTTCTAATTTGTTTTCTATAAAAAAATTACTTACATTTTTGCTTTTTAATGTAATTCCTTTTTTGCCAGGAATAAGCCATTCTTTTAAATTATTTTCATTTTGAGTTCGTAGTGGGAGACTGTCATCATTGATTGAAAACTATCGGATGGCAAAATTTTATTTGCAGCGATTTCAAAACCACTTCTAAAAGATATTTAATGTGTAGTGTACTGATAACAAATTAGTTCCTGTATATATATATTGTTCCAATGTGTGATATTTTTTGAACTGTTGTTTTTATCCTTCATGTGTAATATTTATAAAATTGTATTTTTTAAACCTTTTATCTTGTTTCTAAATTATGAATGCTTTATTTTTAATTTGCATTAATTTCATTTCTGCTTGTTAGCATTAATCTTCATTTTTAATATTTCCACTCATAATTTATTTTAAATTTTGCACATAGTTCAGAATTTTTCTCTTTTTTTATATGTATATGTTTTTGTGGATAAAAATTAATCTATGAATTTCATACATTTTGCACTTTCTGCCAAAGACCATTGGTTTCACATTTGTAGACTTTATCGTCATGTTCTAAATACTCATATGGGCGTAGAATAACACTACATGTGTTATGCTAAATTTTGTAGATAGCCATTTAGAAAACTATATAATTATGAACAACATTTGTAAAAATTTTACTCTAATGAGGAAAATTTCAAAATTCTCTCAGAACCAGCTATTTAGAAATTCTTCAGTAAATAATTTAGATGACTCACATATCCTAACATGTAATTTATTTGAAACAACACTGTTTGAAAGGCATTTTCACTCACATTTCATAACTCAAAGACATGATTTGATAATAAAAAAAAAACTGTTTATTTATGTACTTTTATACACTAGAACCTATATTTAAAATGATAATTCAATGTATATTATATTAAACAGCTGTTCTGTACAAATAAGGATGGAGTTGACTATAATATATAGATTAGATACTGTTTATAAAAAAAATCAATATATATAAAAAAATAAGTTATTGAAGAAAACATGTTTCAAAAATTTCACTTATATTCTTGTTTATTTTTTAATGTATATATATATGTGTACAATTTCCAGAATAAATATTTCAACAGTATGATTTTGGTTTGTTTTATTTTTCTTGTTAACAGTGAATAATTGAAAAAAGGTTTTGAAAATAAAATTCTGTACACCAAGTAAAATTGCTAAATTATGATTCTATTGGTCCTTATGATGTTATTTTTTCTTCTGAATGGGTGCTGAAAACTTCTCTAAAAGCTCTTTCCATTAGGTTAAAAACTAAATGTTTTGTTAATGCAAAAATGTACTGTTTAGAGTTGTTTTTACATTCTTCTAAGGACTAAAATTTTTAAGTATTTTAATTTAAAAAAACATTAACTTAAAAAACTATTATATTTGTTTTCTTTGGTGATAGGAAAGTGTAAAATCAGTTGCTTTAACAAAAAACGAGCTTAGTTTGTAATATAGCAATGCATTTTCTTTATTTCCATGTGGATAGGTTTCTATTTAAACAAAACAATTGATATAAAGAGTACTTACACACCTGGGCCTAATGAGTGTTACTTTAGTCAAAAGGTTTTTTTCTTCAGGTTACATAATATGTAAAAAAGCTATTTCTTTCTGGCATTGTTTTGAAATTTTTACTTAGAAAAATCTGTTATTTATCATAATGTTTCCTAGATATTTCTAATAACTTATTATTGAAGGGCTGAATTTTTTTAAATAAAAGTTAATTTTCTGCTTGTATATGATTTTAAGGAAACAATATAATGCTTCTAGAGAAACATAAATATAAATAATGAATCAAATTGCTTCTGGAACTAGTTCAAAATGCATACACATTTGTTAAACGATAACATCGAATTTATTTTTGCAGTTTTCAAAGATTTATATATTTGCGGTATAAGTTCGAAGACATGCAGTTTGTGATCAAATAATAGTTGCATTTTTTTTTTCGAAAAGTAATATTTTTGTTGATACTTGCGTATTGTCGCCACCGCATTGGCGACATTATATAAAACGAAGTACATGGTTGCTAATTCAGCGCGTAGGACACATGCGAAATCGTTACTGCCAATTTGGCGAGTTATCTTTAACTTAGGCCCTTTTGCGATAATATGCGAGTACCTTTTTGTTACACACAATAAATGTAAAATGAATTTTGATTTCGAAGTTAAGTGTAAAAATTTCATGAAATGAAAAGAAAATAATACGTAAGATGTAGAAAGTGAAAATTTACAACTCAGGTATCACATTTTTAAATCCCTTAAGATTTGGGTTAATAAATATTTTTCTGTTAAAAATTCATATTAGATACAACAGTACCGAAAATAAATGCTATACATACTCATTTTATTGTTTTAAACTCATATTTGATACATTAACAGATTCAAATATGAGTGCAATATATACTCATATCAATCTTTCGTTCTCAAAAATTTGATCCCGTAACAGGTTCAAAATTGAGAATGTACTTGTGTCTCAATATGAGAATATGCGATTCTCAAATTTGAGTACGCGTGCATCGGAGCTATTTTGAGAATGTGAAGTACTCAAAAGTGTGAGCTGTTTGCTCTCAGTTTTGAAAATCGTTTCTCGCAGTGTGTGATTAAAATGATCTA
>BMAO01025391.1:0-16559 GCA_019973975.1 Trichonephila clavata
CATATAATTTAGAGTAAGATGGATCCTCTATGGTATCCAATGAGGTTTTAACATAACGCCAAGCTCTTTTCTGGTATAACGCTAAATAATTATAGTTTAAAAATCTAAAAGCTCTGCTTTTATGGTTAATCGAATAGAAATGTAAAAGTAATTCTTAATATAAGAAAAAAATGATTAACGAGGAAATTAATGTCATTGTGAAAAGCGTGGGATGCTCGATCAATTGTTATAATTTTTTACTAGTTCTATACCAAAAAACTGAGTTAGTACAAAGCTCTCCACGCGCTTTTCCCACAATGACATTATTTTCTCGTTTATTATTTTATTCTTATATTAAGAATTATTTTTACATTTCAGTTCGATTAACCATAAAAGCGTGTTTTTTTTATTTTTTTAACTATAATTTTTTTTTCATTTTTTAGTTCCATCTACGATAAAAGCGTGTTTTTTTTTTTTTTAGTTTTTTGAACTATCATTTATTTATTGATGAACTAATCTTACATGTGTAATTTTTTAGAATCTGGAATACCTATTGGCATCTATCAATGCGTCGATACGGCCTGGTTCTAAAAATATAGGATAGTTAACTGAAGGAAATATGGAAGAACTGAGTTTGAAATATTTCATGCGGAAAAAGGTTTAAAGTCAAAGATTATTTTTCACTAGAAAGAGCTCAATATTCTCTCTGAAACTCGGATTAGCATTAGACGTAATAGTACACGTTTTGAATCAAAGAGTTTGTGAGAAATTACTCACCTCTAAATCAAATTTTAGCTGTTTTGGTAAAAATGAAGCAATGAATGATCAATTCGTTTACGGATCTAACAAGAGAATTTAGAAAAATTGACTTTATGTCTGTTTTTAAGGTTAGAACATAATTTTTTTCACACGCCCGAGTCTATTTTTTATCTCCATTTTCAAAAAACAAGGTAATTGTTTATATTATGGTAAGAAATAGCTAACGCACCCTCCCCTTTTTTCATATAAAGAAACACTTTTTTTGTTTGTTGTATCTGTATTAACCTTGAAAGTTCTCGATTCAAGGTTGCACCTTAACCTTTCAGTCACCAAATCTGGAAATGGTATATGGAATTAGCCGCCAAATCTGGAAATCAATATTCCTGATGATCCTAATTGTGATAAAGGAACAAAATTATGAAATTATTGTATTGTCATCTGTCCTTGACAAGTGTGCAGAATTTCGAATTAATCTGACCTTTTAAGGTATGAAAAATCGAGTTCAAAGATTCCGTTACATACAATGAAGCTTATAAAAGCGTGTTAAAACCACCCTCCGGAGAAGGCATTCATCTCTTAAGTAATTACCGTGTATGTATTCATCGTTACAGCATAAATTGTAGAGAAACTATTTGGAGGAGAAGACTTGTTACCGAAGGGCTCGTCATTGGCTGGTTTTGTGACCAAATTGTAACCGTTTAAGCATCAATGTAATTCTGCGCAGAGGAATCTTTACATATAGCTCATGGCACAGCAGACATTAAATGAGTCAGATATTGCTTTAAATTAGTTTTGTTGTGAATATATTAATTAGGTTTCTATTTTAGGAATAAAAAAGAATATATCGAAATAGGCTTTTCTCGTAGGAAAACTGCTGTACATATTATAGTAATAAATAAAATTCTGTAATAAGAAAATACTTATAATTCTAAACTGATCTACAAATCGTACCATGCACATATGTAGCAATGGTTTCCAGATAATTTGTCAAGGAGGAATACTTAAAATAATAATTTTTTTTAAGAAAAAAAGTAGTTCTAAATGTCTATTGTTAAGGTCGAGTTTATTACTTCATTCACTTCAAATCTTATTTTTACATATTTATTAGTTAGTGAAGTCAACATTTTTGTATAATATGAAGAATCCATACCCTACAGCACCAGGATTTTGTGTGTATGCAACAAGAAGTATGTTTCCCAAAACTTTCAGCAGTCAAATGCTTTCTTAGCACAGAAGATCTACTATAATGTTCGAATTGATTGGCAAACTTTTTATTGTCTGATTGTATGTGATTACCAGTATTCTCGAAAAACTGCAAGCCGTTATTTTCCCTGATATGTGATGGATAGACTTGACTATAATTTACTCATTTAATGTTATTTTTGTAATTAGAAGTTCAGTTTTAGCCTTTCAGTGTGTAGCTGTAGTTATAATTTTGCATTCCCCACAACGTGTTAAGTTTTCTTATTCAGACATCACACTCATGTCCATAAATTAAGGATAATGAAGTTCAGGCAAAGAAAGAGACAGAAGCAAAACAAATTTGACTTATTTGTAAAGTCTATTTATTAAACAAAAGGTAAAGAGCAAAAAAGATGCTATATGTTTGACATAATTAATAAAAATTGCGATTTTTACTCCCTGGAGCAATTTCAAAAAAGAACCTATTTACAAAAAACAGTATAACATGGTTAGTATGATGGTTAATACGGAGTATGTCTCCCGGACGATGCAATACAGGCCTTACAACGCCTACGCATGCTGAGTATCAAATTATCAATCTGATCTTGGGGAATATTACACCACTCATCAAGCAATGCCCTCCGAAGTTCCGGTAGACAGGTGGGAGGGGTTGACGGGCTGCAATTCGGCGGCCAAGCATATTCCACACATGCTCTATTGGATTCAAGTCCGGTGAGTATGCTGGCCAATCCATACGGGTGATATCCTCCGATTGAAGGCATTCGTCTACAATGTTTGCACGGTGAGGACGGGCGTTGTCATCCATAAACAGAAATTCAGCACCCATGGCGCCCCGAAACAAACGTACATGTTGTTCCAGAATGACATCCCGATAGATGTGGCCTGTCATCGTTACACTCTGAACATGCAGGTCAGTTCTGGAACCAAGAATAATTCCTCCCCAAACGAGCCATTCTGCACCACCGTAACGGTGTCGTTTAATGTGTTCTCTTGGTGGTAACGGGTACCTGGCACTCTCCATATGAAAGTCCGGCGAGAATCAGACTGCAAACTAAACCTGGACTCGTCGGAAAACATCACACAAGACCACTGTTGCGGTGTCCACAATGCATGCTCTCTACTCCAGGTTAATCGCAGGCGACAGTGAGTTGCGGTAAGGGGAACACATCTGACAGGCCTACGAGCATATAGACCAATGTGCCCTAAGCGTCTGTACACGGTCTGCCTTGAAACTGTCGTACCGGTAGCTGAAGAGAGCTGACGAGATAGGTCTGATGCTGTGCTCCGTCTGTTTCTTTTGGCAGTAACTGCCAAATACCGGTCCTCATTCGGCGTTGTAACTCGGGGGCGACCTGTGCTGTAACATCTACTCACATTACCATCATCTTGGAATCGTTGCCAAAGCCTGGAGATGACACTCTGGGCGATTCCAAGTTCCTTAGATACTTCAGCTGGGTACGTCCACATTCCAGTCGTCCGATAATTCTACCACGTAAAAAATCATCCAAATGCTTCCTTTGTGCCATAACTATGCGGTTATTGCACTGAAAGGCTTTTAAAGCGCTTGTGAACAATTTTACTTCTTTGCCACCATTCCTTATATACCCCTCTCTTACACTCTCGTCATTGTGACGTACTATCCGCGCCATCTGGTGGTTTCCTGTAATTTGCATATTCTTCTTCAAGATGTGTGTGATAATTCTACAGGTGAAATTTTTATTTTAGAGTTCAATTTCTGTGTGATTCTGAATTATCCTTAATTTATGGACGTGAGTGTATATTAATCCGAGGAAGCGTCCTAAAATAATCTCTGTTAATGAACACACTTCTATGACTGTGAGAGATATAGATATAATAGTTGGTGTGGGCAAATCAAGTGTTTCAAGAATTTCATGAACATTTCAAGATTCCTGATCATCGTCTCCAAAAAGAAAAGGAAAATGTGGGATTAAACAGAAAACTACTCCAAAAACTGATAAAATTCTAATACGAAATAGCAAAATAAATCAAAGTAAGACAAGCACAGACCTTTGAAGGGATTTATTGGATTATGGTGTTGAAGAGAATACCTCAACTATACAGAAAAGTGTTCTAGAAGTTAACTGTAAGGCACCAAGATCGAGGAAAAATCAATTTCTAATTTAGAAAGCGATGAAAAACGTTTAGCATAGGACAGAAATACTGATCATGGACCATTAACGACTAGAAGAAGGTGATTTTCAAAGATGAAAACGCATTTATTTGTGCAGGGATATAAATCAGGTGCTGTTAGACAAAGTGAATATGAAACTGCTGCCAGATCATATCTAACAGACTGTAAAATACCCTTCTAAATAGATGTTTTGGTTTTTTTCACAACAAATAGCAATGGAAGCTTAGTTCCTTTTAAATGCATGGTGAATTATGTCAAATACATAGATCTGTTACGCAGTACAATTGTTACATCCATGGAAACATTTGACGGAACATTTCAACATGATTTGGTTTCTTGTAACAATTCGATATTGGTCCAGACTTTTATACCAGAAAAGTTCGATTCACCAGATCTAAGTCCTATTAAAATTTATGACGTAGGATAATGACATTGTCATTTTAGACATTGTCATCTTTAGCTAAGATGAGTTGCACGGCAAAAGAACAAATGATAAGAAGTGCTATGCAAGCGAGATTCCGCTAAGATGAATTTGAGAATATGTGCGCTGCACACACACACACTAGTGGAACCTATACCAATACGAGTTGAAAAGGTCATTTCTGTTATAGGATAACATTCTTCGTACAAATATAGGGATTTTTCAGTCGACTTAATGTATGTAACGATTAAAAGCTAGGGTTTTAGAAAAAATCGATTTTTACCTTTCGTCCTAATTAATTCGAACAGTATAGTATGTACGATCCATATAGATTCCTGCTCAAATAGCATGATTCCAACTCCTTTTTATTTGTTCTTTCAATAATTCAGTATTGGTAGGTTCTGGTACCTTATTTTTCCAGATCAGTACACGACCCAATTCTTTCTCTAAAGCAGATGGAACTCTTCTGTGGAGATCATAAATACACATTTTTGTTCTTAAGGTAACAAACTATAACTGTTTAGATTAAAGAAAACTTTCATATCTTTAATTAAGAAGAATATGCCATAGGGAACATTAAGTATGGAGTTCTTAATTATGAAGATGTCTGAGGAACATATCATCTTTGATACGAGGGTGAGTCGGAAAATAAGTTTCCCCTGTTAACTGAGGTCAGAGTTGTGTATGAAAGACAAAACATAGAATGAGACATTAAAGATAAGAGATAACTTTATTTGTCCACATAAGCACCAAGTACATTGAGACATTTGTAATACCACTTGGTAAACTTCAAAAAGCCCTTCAGAAAAAACTCAGGGCTTTGCGTACGGAAGAAACGTTTAACGGCTTGTTTCACTCTTCCAAAGGACCTTCCGGCGAGATTCTTCTTTAAAGCCAGAAACAGATGAAAGTCACTTGGTGCGAGATCAGGACTGTAGAGCCGCTCTCAACCAAGAGCTGCAATATGGTTTTGCAATGCCGACACCGAGCGTGGTCTCGCATTGTTATCCAACAACAGAACTCCAGATCTGAGAAGCCCAGGCCACTTTTTCCGAATCCATGTTCTTGCTCGCGACCTACCTCTACCCAATGGTGTATTGGTGCCTTGCGCGTCGGTTTCGTTCGCCCATAGCCGTTAAACGCTTCTTCCGCATACAAAGCCCTGAGTTTTTCCTCGAGGGCTTTTTGAAGCTTTTCAAGCGGTATGACAAATGTTCCAATGTACATGGTACTTAGTGGAAAAATAAAGATGCGATCTTTGATGTCTCATTTGATGTTTTGACTTTCATACACAGCTCTCACCACAATCAACAAGGGAAACATTTTCCGATTCATCTTCGTATTACGATGATCTGAAACAAGCTTAGTATTTCTTCTTTCGATTCGAAAGAACTGGATGAGGATTTTGAATACGGGTTATAATCGGTGAGTGACATGAAGCAGGTTTTATTCATACTGATTTTTGGATTCAAATTGATCTCACGTTCTTAAAGTTACGCTGCGAGACATATTAAAATGTTGAATTGCAGTAACTGGAACAACCACTTCTTCGTGCATCCAATATTTGCCCTCTTACCAAATCAAACACACGGCATCTATCGACAAGATTAATAATATCTTTGTACCGTTATTTTAAGATCAATCAGCTCAAAAATTACAACCTAAATTACAAAAATGGAATATTCACAATTTACTTTGACTGCTGTATGGATGAATAGTTCCTTAAAATTAAGTGTAAGATAAACGATGGGTATAATTGTTTCATAGGTTTTTTTATTGAAGTTTCTAATGATCATTCAAATAAACCTATTTTGAACTTGTATTTAAATCCTTTCAACGGTGAGTAGCAAAAAATGGTTGGTGCTTAATAGTTTTGTAGGTCAATGTTATTAATTATTACTTCTTTTGTTAACGAATGAAATTTGTTTAAGTTATATTTCTCGAAGATTAAGTAATCATGTTTAAAGTAAAATAAAAAAAAAACATTTTGCATCACTATCACAAAATTTAGAAATCTAATCAACTACTATTGTAAGGTATGAAAAGAATTCAGGAGCATTTTTTAGAAAACTAATGCTTTTCTTTGTCACACAATTACAGAATTTAATTTTTTTTCTTCTATCTTTCTATTGCACATGCTAAATTACATAAAAATGAATCTTGAAAATGTATTCTTTTCAGTAAAGAATGCTAATTGCATTTTTTTTTTACTTACTTAAAAATAATTCCATCAATTAGTTTGTGCATTGTTCATGGCTTATTTCAAATAAAGTAAGGTATAAAATAAATCATTCTGATTAATTTCTTAAAAATGAGGCTTAGTGATCTACTAATAGTTCTTAAGAATATAAAACAGGGGGGAGAAATTATAAACATGATGAGAATGCATAATTAGTGCAAAAAAAATTAATTAAAATAAGTTGCTAATTATTCAGAATAAATGAGATAATAGTTGCACTTTAAATTAGTTAATTTTTTAGACATCTTTTAAAAATATATTGAAGTTTTTAACGAGAGATTAACTAATTTTATCTGTTAATTTATGTATATTAAAATCGAATTCTACCCATTATTTTTAAAACTATTTCTAAAATATCATAGAGAAGATTTTTTTATTTGCCTGTGTAAGCCAAAACATTCTGTCTTTATGAATCAACACTTACTGCAAAACAAAGCACAATTCAATGATGTTACTATTAATTTAATATTGTTGAAAAAAATTGAACTCAGAGCTTTTTTAATATTTCTCTAAGCTTGAAATGTGTGTTTTTGTGTTTTGTGTGTGTTTGTTGTGTGTTTTGTGTGTGTAAATGCACAATATAAGACAAATAATCAAAATAATACAATAGATTGGAAGGAAAGATACCAAATAAAATATGAATAATATACAAATTTAAATGAAAGTGTAAGTTTTGGACTGAATTGTGAGTTGAACCGGTTAATGGTCTCAATTCATGACGTTCACATGATAAAGTCAATCACGTATTCGTGACGTGATTCAAAACTGACATTAAACCAACTTGTTCGTGTACTTGTTCAATTTGTGAAATTTAGATAAAGCTTAAATTTCACATTTTCGGGGGGAAATGCTCAAATATAATAAAAAAAATCATTAGAAATATTTTTAGCTATCCGAATGGTTACGACAAATTTTTAAAAAAATTGAGATATGAGGATTTTTTTTTTGTGTTTTTAGATTTGTTTAGACATTTTAAGAAGAAAAAAACTAAATTAGTTTATGAATAGATTTTTAATTTTTCAATTCTGATGTGTTGCTATGTTATTCAGTTTTGAATTGACCTTCAGGATAAGAGATACTTTAATTTTTACAAACACTAGAACACTTTGTCTTAGTTATTATATGAAATTGTTTAAAAAAGCAGTGATTATATTCACATAAGGGACTGTAAATTTTGTAATAAAACAGTGATTGATAAATCTGAAGGTTAAGACATTTCTACTATTATACAGAACCTACATCAAAAATTTCAGCTTATTATTTTCAAAACCTTTTTAGCAATCACAGGCCCCATCTGAGTATTTTCAGGAAAACACATTTCGAGTAAAACGGGTTTCAATGTATGACATCTTGCTTAAATTAATGGAATCTACTTTTACCAAAACATTTGTATTTTTTTTTCTAGTGAACCGAAAATAATAAACTTGGTATTTTTATAAAGCTAATAAATTTCCTATAAAATAAAATCATAAAAGAAAATTTTCAATTCTTGGCAAAAATTCACAATTTTAGGGCAGTCGGTTACCTTAAAGTGAAAAATATATTATTAGTTTGTATACTTTTAACTAATATAAGAACGTATTATTGCTAATTAATATGTATGAAATAAAAATATTTCTATGTACAACGAGAATAAGTTGGCTACAACGAAAATCACTAACTGTGATTAGCTAGAAATACATGATTGCATTTATCGTATGATTATGACACCACAAAAATTCATGAATTAATTGGCTAGAAACACGTGTTTATCATTATCACGTGACTATGACGTCACATGAATTTAGTTCATTGTGATGCCAACCTAACTTATGTGGAAGCATGTTTATATACGCAAATAAACATATCTCACAAATAACAGAAAATATATTCTCTCCTGTAAATCAACCGAAAGAAATGATGGTAAAATCGAAAAATCGTATTTTATAATCGCAATACAAAAACTTTATTTCATAAAAACATGGAAACTACTCCTTCGCATCTTCGTAAGTTCCAAAGGGATGCTTTACGCATTTGACAGATTAGTTTTCTGTGGAGCCGATGTGGAAACGCATAGACATCATTCAGAGATATCGAAGGGAGAGTAATCTTCAGTCCTAAATCACCTCAGATAAGGTATCTTGATTACATTTTAGATAGACTACCATGGCTCGAATATGATCATAGCACTTCAGAAATGATTCTGGTACTGCATTTATTTCTATATCAACTCTATTACGTGGCTATTTAGATAATGTACTAAGAGAGATAGATCCTGTTTTATATAATGGAATGATATTTAAAGAAATGATAAATTGGCCGGTAAGGTTGTTTTAAAATGTGATATGGTTCAGAAAATATTTAATGAATGTACAATAATACCCCAAATTTATACGCAATAGGTGGGACTGAATTTTAACTGCGTAAGTCGTATTCGCTTATGTCGGGGTATAATTCAGCATGTAAATACACATAAATTATTTTAGTTGGGGCCAAGACGAAAGAAAAAAATGCTTTAAAAAAATAAGGTTTAATAAAATCATAAATAATACAAATTGTGATCGATCTATACACGTTCTTCCCCTACCCCTCTTGAGAAATATTTGGGGCTATGAAAAATAACAACCTTCTCTTAAGAAGAAAACGTGATATGCAAATTATTTTTCTTATATATAGTTCAGGTTTTCTTGCTAGAAAGAGTTAGAAGGTTAGTTAGTTAAAGCATGACAAAGTTAGATATAAGTAGAAGAGATATTCGGAAAAGAGTTATAATTGTAAGTCCGTGTGAGAGAGAAGAAAGATTAGAAGTTGAAATTATAAAGATATTGAAGGATTTCGCATTAAAGGTTAATAAGACTACCTACAGTTCAGGTAATAGTGACATTTATAGTTAGTTTTGATATTTAAATTATTAAGTGTCTATGTGACAATTATATATCTACCGTTTAAAGCAATATTAAGGTAGAAGATTAATTAATACAAAGTGGATACATTATTAGAAGTATTTTCCAAAAAACGCGACTCTTGGCTTCCTTACTTCTGTTAGCTAATCGGATGCACCCTATTTATTCTGATTCACTGATTTGTTTTTGAGTTAATTAAAGCACTGAATAAATAATTGGAAATTATCATGTCGAATCATCCTTCATTTCCTCCTACACCTTTATCCGGGTCACAGGGTATATAGGAAGGGGTTGTTACAAAATGCAAAATTTCAAACCGAAGTTATTTTGATGTATAAGGTTTGATAAAATCTAATAATATTTTACCAGCTCAGTGATTTTTCTTTTGTCCTCGTAGCATGCTAATAACTTTTGCATTCCTTGTTTTGTTGAAAAAATACGCTCTTCGTTGTAGTCTATATTTATCAAAAATTTTGATTCTTTTTCAATTAAACTGAGATCTTCTGTCAAATTTCCAACCATCACTTGATCTTCTGATTGAGTTGGGTCTAAAGACTCAAGTTTTTCAATGTCTTGCTCTTGCTCATGCATTTTTATTAGCTCACCAATTGTCAGCTCCTGATTGTGGAAATCCAACATTCTTGAAGGCCATCACTAACGAGTTCAAAATTTATTTTCCTGACAAAATCGACAACTTCTTCAATCAAATTATCAATTTCATCAGGTTCTGGGACTAATTCCATCCGAGCTCCAGTGATGGAAAAAAAGGGGAAAAAAGAGGAATCGACGAGATTTGAAATTCGCGTAAGTAGCGGAAGGTATTACTGTAGGTGATAATAAAGCTTTCATATATACCCATCCTTCCGAAATACGATATTTTCCTTTGAGTATCAGTAAAATTATTCTTAAGGCTTTGGAATGCAATAAAATGATTTTGACAGTGTTTGTGAAGGATTTACTTATTTAGAAGAAAGATTTGCTTATTTGTACCTTTTCTTTTGTTCCAATACACCTCATACGCGTACCTGTGTCAAAATGGTATCGCTGTGGAGTGAATCTCATAACTTTTAATCGGAAGTTTAGGGGTTTATACATACCGATTTATATTAGATATATTTTTGTTTATTTCAGATTTATCTTTATATTTTCTCTACTAAAAATAAACACAAATAAAATGTGATTTTCGATCCTATTAGTTAAATTACCTTTTCTGGCTTTATTTTGAGGAATAAATGTTTGAAATTTTTACACAATGCAATTGGAAATGCATACATTCAATTCGCTAATGTTCTAGAAATGTTATTTACGAGCTGTTTTAAAGATGAAAAGTATGATTTAATCATCTAAACGGGTTTTTTTCTGCTTCTAATGTTTCTATTCTTTGACACTTGGAGTCGAGAAAATTTGCTATATTATTTTCTTCAGAAAACTGTAAATGTACAAAAAAAAATGTTTAGTTACATGTGTTTCTAAACATTCTCTTGGTGCATTGTGCATTTTAATGAATGGAGTTAAATGAATGGAGTCATGTAAAAAATAAAGTATGTTTTCTCAGTTATTCGTGCAATTCATCGTTTCACAAACAGTGGGGCACCCACTAGGGAGTGTGATTGCCCAACGTGGGAGGGCACGAGTATATCAAAATCCGAAAACAAAAGAGTATTAAATAAGTTATTATTCCCTGAAAGGAAGCAAAACTAAAAATATTCCGATATAATTAAAAATTAAGTACACATTTATACTAATGTGATACACTTATAAATATTTCAGTACTGCACATGTAATTGATAATTAATTTAAAAATACAAAGATAAGAACAAGTTTAATAATTACCAGTGACCCCCATGGGAGTGCCATACATAAAATTATACACAAAATTTAGTGCTTATCTTCATAATTTGTATGGTTTATAATTAAAATCATATAGTAGCCTTAGTATCTAAGTACATTTCTACGTTTTCACATCACACATCTGAAAAATCGGCTTCTTTTTGTGAATAGGATAACAGCTTTCCGATGTACACATGCACCCCTAAATATTTCGGGGTTCTGTCTTCAGTCATAATCCTGCCAACCTTTGTCCACGAGCAGGATGTGATTCGAAGCGTCAAAAAGACACCGCCCCACACCCGAAGAGAGCAGAAAGGAATCCGTTGGAAAACATTGAAGAGAATGGTTGTGGCTTCCTCCCTCAGAAATATCGTATTCTGAACCGTAAGGAAATAAACAATAATTTGAATTACTTTAATGTAAATGTATATACTGTAATTAATATCTGTGAAGTAAATAAACCAAAAAATTAAAATCCTAACTCTCACGCTACCATTAATTTTCTCTAACGTCACAACATTATTATTGAATTCATTACATTGTTATTGTATGGAAGGGCGAGGGTGATAAAAATTATGATTGAAAATTGGGTCGCAACTATTGAAAGTTTGAGAAGCACAAATGCAATTGCGTAAAAGGTAGCTTCAAAAGTACTGACTGTACTTCTTTTCCTATATTTAATGTGAACGCGCTAGTCGAGTAGCCATGGTCATGAACTTATGGTTAGTATTATTCTTGTCGATCTCATATTCGAGTCTTGTTGCGATTGACATCCGCGGTATAGAAGGGTTGATGCACTTAACCTTTTAACTGCTGATCAGTTGTTAAGTCATTCCTCTCGCCAGTGCCACCGTTTTTTCCATATAGGCACGTGTATGCGGTGTTTTTTTAAAAAATTTATTTTTTAACATTTATAAACCCCGTGCACCACGCATTGTATAACACGGGGGCATACAACATAGACAGAAAAAAGGATTACAACACAAACATCCATGCCTTCTCCGGGATTCGAACCCAGTCCCTCCGGCACCGCAGTCAGCTTCACTGACCACTATACCGGATGGGCGGTTATGCGGTGTATTGGGGAGGGGGGAAAAATTCTCGAAAATAAGTAAACTTTTCACAAACGCTGCGAAATTCAATTTATTGCATTTCCGCATAGTTTTACTGCTAGGAAATTATACGTATTTTGAAATGACGTATATATACGTCAGAGGTACCCTAAGCACCGGCTGAGCTAGATGGAGGATATATACGCTGGTGGCAGTTAAGAGGTTAAATCTGAAAAGCTCTCACTTCTGATGAGGATGAGGTGTGGATATTTGGTGAGTGTCATGTCAGTTCAACTCTCATACTGGATCGTGGTCTGGAACTATGAAGTGCACCGCCACTATTCCGTTTGAAGTTTCAAAGTGCGATGTATATAACATATACTATACTTAGAATAAGAAGCCCAGTGGTCGAGTAGTAGGGCATCGCGCTGCCACTCTACAGGTCCGGGGTTCTATCCTCGGACTGGGCAAGGAAGACTCAGCCTTACATCCCTTCAGTGGGTCGATAAATGAGTATCAAGCTTGTTTGGTGACTAAACACTGGGGTTTTGGCTTCAGATTAACCATCTGATCGGAACATTTGCTTATGCACCTCAGCGTCCAATGGTCACGTATTGTGAATACGTGAAATATTAAGAATTATCATTCTTTTCTTCATTTAAAAGGTAATTGTTACAAGCGTAATTGTTCCCCATGAAGTATATAGCTATGGAAAATTTAATGAGAATTTACAACTATTAGTTAAAACACCTTATAGTGAATTAAGGAATTATAATGAGCAGGAGGTAATCTAAAATAAGAGTATTAGGATTTAAGTGAGATTATCAGGCTATTTATCGTTATAAAATATTAAAAGTATTAATAATTAAAAGAGTGAAACTATTCATCAAAACGCTAGGGAATGTAACAATTTTTTTTTATTTTCTCAATGCATTGAATTCAATAATACTATACTTTGTGACGCTAAAGCTACGATATGACTTAAACCCTTTAAGTGCCACCGGTATATATATACGTCTCACTCAACCAGTGCGTTAAATGTCTGGACGTATATATACGTCTTTCCAAAGTACAATCTTTTTTGTGCACTGTTGCCCATAAAATTATTTCGAAGGCTGTGGGATGCAATAAAATGATCTTGACTGTGTTTGCGAAGGATTTAATTATTTCAGAGGACTTGCTTATTTATTCCTCCTCTCCCCCCACCCAATACATCACATACGTGCGCCTACATGGAAAACGGAGGCATTGGGAAGGGAATTGCGTAAATTTTAATCAGCAATTAAGAGTTTATATATAAACCGTACCAATTATCAAAATAAGTGTGAATTTTATATATAACAAGCCCACTGGTAATTATTAAACGTTCTTAACTTCGTATTGTTAAATTAATTATAAATACATTGTGCAGTACTATACATTTAGAACTGTATTATATCAGTGTAAATGTTAATTTTATTTTTTATTATGTCAGGATGTACTTTTTGTTTACTTTCAGTAAGTTCATAATTTTTTGAAACAATCTTTTGTTTTTAGCTTTTCAATACGCTCCTACAGTTATCACGCCCCACAGTTTGAGAAACACTGCCTTAAAGCGACATTATAAAGCAATGCGAGAGCTGTTGCCACCGAACTCGTAATTTTGACTTCAGTCAAGTACGAGGATAATACGGGCAGGTACCTATAAGATCTACACCACGCCAACATGTAAAGTTATTGAATAAAGTTATCAAAAAAAGTTTTTTTATGTATTATAATTAAAATTCTACATTACACGTTAATAAATTATTTACTAAAGCCTTTTTATAAAACAGATTTCATGATGTTTAGCGTTGATCAAGGATATTGTTTACTAAATTTTACTGTTATGTAAGAAGTTTTAACAATAATAATTCTTTAAAAAAATCAAATAGTGTGATCAATATAAACTCGATATTTTAACAAATTTTTTTCCCCGTTTCGATATTTTGCAGACAGTAAAAGCAGTAAATCTTCGATTAAACCACAAAGGCTTTTCTGAAAATTTTATAATGGTATTAAGCAGGGGAAAAAAGAAGACAAACAGGAAGTATTGAGTTATTACGATAATAGAGCTTGACATAAATGGACCTTTGAACACTTCGGAAAATCCTTTACGATCCTCTTACAGAAATTACAATTAAGTTATCACTTGAGTTCCCAGAAAATGCTTTTAAGATCACCATCCAGTGTTCGCAAAAATAGATCCGAATATTGAATGATTTTTTTCTCTGTTGTTCCCTAAGTAAAAGTGCTGCAAATTTGATAAAGTACGAATTAAAAGTTAAGTAATTTTTTCACCTTGTTTGTCTTGGCACCATAGAATTTGATTTCTGATAAAAATGTACTGAGAATCTCTAGACTTTTTCTTTTTGATTATGGAAAATCATCAGCAATACATTTTAAGCAGATTCCATCTATTAATAATTACAACTCTTATTTCAAGTTCTTTTGGGTTATAGGTGATTTTAAAATAAAACTGTTTACATTATTTAGAAGCTTTTGGAAACAATACTTTTTTTTTCGTGAAGCTGGTTATAATGCTTGACTTAAGTTGGAGTCTTAAATACAGGGTAAGTGCAAATGATGTACCAGATTTTTAAAAAAATATTATTTTCGAAATTATTGCATATACAGGGTGGTCCTGAATTCATGGTACAAACTTTAGAGGAAGGTACAGGGCATTGTAAAAATCATTTATTGTATAGAAATGTATGGGTATAAGTGACGCAGAGGCACAAACACAAAAAATATGTCATAAAAGAAAGACAAAGTAATTATTAAAAGCGTCGTGGACATCTGTAATGTTTACAATAACTGTTCAAAATTGCGTCCACCGGTATTGATACATGCTTGACAGCGTCGGTGGAGAGATTGGCGTACACGTTCAAAGATGCCATGTATTTCAAGCACACGTGCAGCAGCTTCGGATATTCGAGCAACGAGATACCGTCTGAGTCGAGTGAGTCGCATAAACAAGATTCTTTAGAGCCCCCATAAAAAGTAATCGAGCCTCGATAAATTGGGAGATCGGGGTGGCAAGGAATCGGGCAACCACGCAATCCATCGCGCCCTAAACGTGGCATTCAGGTAAGTAGGCACATCGCTGAAAGATTATGTGATTCGGCATTCGTCAATCGGAAACTGCACGATACATTCATAGCGCAGCTCTGCCGTTACAATTCGCACGGCTGTTCGAAATCGTAACAGCAGATTGTAACAAATTGTAACGACACGACTGTTTAATTGTGGCATGTTCCCCCATATGGGGGAACATGTCATAATTAAAGGAATTTCTGTAACATTAAATTTGTTATATATTTTCATATTAAAAAGATAATTAACTTGTATACATCCAATTAAATATTGAAAAATAAAGTGTGTTTTTTCGTCGTCTTGTCATTTCAATTTTCAATGTACTAATCCAAAATTCCTTAAATGTGGCAAAATTTCCCCCGATTTGCCTTATATTGTTTATATAAAGTAATATGAAAAAAATTATTGCTTTAACTACCATTCAAGGAATTACGTTAAATTCTTTTCAGAAATAGAAAGCATAACTATGTTTGCAATGTAATTGATAATACATTATATAAATTATTTGTTATAATTAAAGTATTAGCCTTAAAATGTTAATAAAAAAATTTTTACCATGCTATTGTTTGTAAAAATTCCCTGAATCATAATTATGAATAAACTATTATATTATACCTCCAATCTATAGCTTTTACAGTTTCAAATTTAAAATTTGGACTAATATACGTCATTTACATCTTTCGAGGTTGATAAAATTCATAAAACAGTACTTAAAATACCTTAAAGAAACATTTAATTTTTTTTCTTGACTACTCGTTTAAAAATGATAAAATCATTTTTTTTTTCGAAGAGTAGGTTTTTTTGCTCATTTATTTTTAAAAAGAATTATCCTCATTGAGAAATTACCATGCATGTAAAATAAATCAAGACTAAGCATCCAATCCATCTTCATGAAGGAAAAAAAGGATGAAAAGTTAATTGAGCGATA